>JAXCGZ010000808.1:0-40107 GCA_037179515.1 Halocaridina rubra
ACTGATATTGTGTGTGTGTGTGTGTGTGTGTGTGTGTACAGGGGGTTCCCAATATACGTCAGGGTTTTGTTCCTAACAGCTGAATTAACCCGGATTTCAATGTAAGTCAGAAAACACCATAATTCGAACCTAGTTCCCCACCAATGTTAAAAATAAATACTCTAAAAAAAAAAAGAATTATTTATGTTTTTAATCGAAGACATAAAGATAGTAAAACTAAACTTAACATTATTACTTACCTTTACGTGTGTAATCTAAGCTATAAAAATATTAAAATTACACTTCAGGACAGTGCAGTATACAGTACAATATTGCTTACCTTTACTCATGTAGTTGGCTTGCACATTGAAAGGGGTTTTGCAAGTGATGGAGAGGAGTAGGAAGCTGGAAAGGCTGGTGCTGAGGAGACTGGGGCAGGTGAGTCTGTGGAGGAAAAAAGAACCTGCAACAGATGCTGGAGATACTGGGGCAGGTGAGGTAGAGGGTACAGGATGTATTGGTGGGGCTTTACCTTCACGAAGACTTGGTCGATGTGAGTTTGAAAGAATGCCCTCTTCTTCTCCTCCCAAATCTCCTTGTAACACTGCAGGGCATCATTGATCTCTCTGGCGACCTTAGTGTACCTGACAGTGTTGGGATCCTGAGCCTCAATCTTTGCCAACACCTCCTCTACTACGGCAAACATTTCTTCCAATTCCCTTTTTGTGAATCTCTTTGGCTCTGGGAATGGTATTTTTTCATACTCCTCAACCATCTGCTTCCAAGTGAATGAAGTCTTCGGCATATAACTCCTCTCCATAAGATTCCGGAAGCTCTTTTACATCATCAGTCTCCAGTTCCAAGTTGAGCTCCTTACTCAGGGCAACTTAAGTTCTTGGTGACAACCTCAACTGTCTCATCAAAGCCTCTGAAGTCATTCACAAAATAGGGCCACAGTTTCTTCCATAACCCATTCATGTTCAATTGCTTCACTTCCTCCCAGACATCAGCAATACTTTTCACAGTATGAAGAATATTATTCGACTTCCAAAAGTCTTGAGAATCAAGTTCTTGTCCGTTTTAGAGTCCCTGAGAGCCATAGCGATTGTCCTTCGGTGGCAGTAGGCCTTGAAAGAGGTAATAGCCCCCTGATCCATTGGCTGTATTAATGCAGTGGTATTAGGAGGAAGGTAAACCACCTTGACATTAGGATGAAAGTCATCACAATGGGGAGTTTGACCAGAGGCATTGTCCAGCAATAGCAACACTTTAAAGGGCAGACTCTTGGAGGCACAGTACCTCTCCACTTTTGGCACAAATGGTTGCTGAACCAGTCCTCTTATATCTGAAGAGTTATCTATGCTTTCTTGTGGGACTTTCAGATGACTGGCAATTTACCCTTGCAAATGTCCTTGAGTGCCCTTGGGTTTTCTGGCAAGTAAACCAAGAAGGGCTTCAGCTTGAAGTCTTCAGCATCATTAGCCCCCAATAGCAAAGTCAGTCTCTCCTTGCTGACTTTAAGGCCTGGTGCTGTCTGCTTTTCCTTGATAATGTACATACAACTAGGCATACGCTTCCAGAACAAGCGAGACTCATCCACGTCAAATAGTTGTTTGGCACGGTGCGACCACTCCTTAATTATATTTTCAAGCACACTGAGAAACCCTCTTGCTGTTCCTCATCACCACTAGCAGCTTCACCTTGCATCCTTAGGTTATACATATTAATACGACTCTTATAATGATTAAACTAACCCCTACTGGTCACAAGCTCTTCACTTTCACTCCCTTCCCCTTTTCTCTTTTCAAGGCTTCGAACAAATTTTTAGCTTTTCCCTGTATTACCATGAGGCTTTCTGGGATACGCTGTCGATGCTGGTCTTCAAACCAAAGCACTAGCAATCTCTCCATCTCGATCATAAGGCAACTACACTGCTTAGTAAGCACAGTGGACATCATAGGAGTAGTACCTTTCACGTGTTCATGGATGCGATCTTTGGTTTTGATGATCGTTGCCATTGTTGTACAGGCTAATCCATATGCTCCGCCAATGTTCGTAGTAGTTTCTCCATTTTCCGAGCATTTTACTATTTCAACTTTAATTTCCATGGTGGTGGCTTTTCTTTTCTGTGTAACCCTGTCATCGGAACTATAACCACTACTCTTGGGAGACATAGTAATGTCAGTAATGAGTGAACATGAGCTAAACGAATGAGAGAGCAGATGAATAAAAGGCACAATATGGCAGGAGAGAGTAAACAGAGCAATTATTCTTCTTCCTCTTCCCAATGCGACTTGACAAAGTATTCTTTCAATACGCTTATCAAACTACTTTGCATAAAATCGTATATATGGCTGTATGCTTGGTTTTTTATTTTTAAATTCAATATAATCCTTCAATATGACTAAATACAGGGGGTCCCCATTTAACGTTATTCCGAGTTACATCGTTTGGCCGTTATGTTGGAAGCCATTAAATAATTAATAAAAAATTAATAAATCAATTGTTCGACCTACCTGGATGGTGCGATAAATTCAAACTGTGAACGCTGAACATTTTATGAGTGCGTCGGACATATACACAGCTAGCAGCACAGCTGTATTCGTATATATCAAGTTAATAGTTTTATATATTTATTTGTTTATGTATATGGTTATATTGAAGGATTATATTGAATTTAAAAAAAATTACTAAGCTCATAGCCGTAAATTCAATTTTATGCCTGCCATGTTGCGTCTCGTGTTCATCTGCTCTCTCGTTCGTTTTGCATGTATTTGCTTGTTACTGACATTACTGTTTCCCACTCGTAGTGATGGTAGTGCTATGCAGAAAAGCCATCACCATGGAAGTGAGAGATGAAATAGTAAAACGCTCAGAAAATGGGAGAAACTACTACGAAGATTGGAAGCTCACTGGGATTAGCCCGTACGACTGTGGCAACAATCATTAAACAAAGATCGCTTCTGTGAACATGTGAAAGGTTCTGCTCTTATGATGTCCAGTGTGATTACTAAGCAGCATAGTGGCCTTATGATTGCGATGGAATGGTTATTGGTGCTTTGGCTGATGGCCAGCATCAATGGCATATCCCAGTGAGGCTCATGTTGATACAAGAAAAGACTTAAGAGATTGTTTGATGCTGTGAAAGGAGAAAAGGTGGAAGAGAGTGAAAGTGAAGAGTTTTCGGCAAGTAGGAGTTGGTTTAATCGTTATAAGAGTTGAGTTAATTTCCATAACCTAACGGTGCAAGGTGATGCTGCTAGTGGTGATGAGAGAATAGAAAAAGAGTTTCCTAGTGTGTTAGCTGAAATAATTAAAGAGGGAGGTTACCGTGCCAAACACGTTTTTAACAAGGATGAGTCTGGCTTGTTTTGGAAGCATATGCCTAGTTATACATACATTCCCAAGGATAAGAAGACAGCATCAGGCCTTTAAGTCAGCAAAGAGAGACTGTCTTTGCTTTTGGAAGCTAATGGAGCTGGAGACTTCAAGCTGAAGCCCTTGTTGGTTTACTTGGCAGAAAATCCAAGGGCATTTGCAAGGGTCAATTGCCAGTCGTTTGGAAGTCCAACAAGAAAGCTTGGATAACCCTTCAGATATCTGAGGACAGGTTCAGCAATCATTTTTGCTTGTCTGGAGAGGTACTGTGTCTCCGAAGGTCTGTCCTTTAAGGTATTGCTATTGCTGGACAGTGCCCCTGGTCAACATCCCCATTTGGATGACTTGCACCCTAATGTCTAGGTGGTTTATTTTCCACCTAATACCACTGCATTGTTACAGCCAGTGGATTAGTGGGTCATAGCCTTTTTCAAGGCTTACTACCTCTGAAGGACGTTTGTGAATGAATTCTGTGGCGGTGAGGAGACAGTTAAGGGTGTCACCAAGAAAGTAGCTGTGCTGATTAAGAAGTGGAGACTGAAGATGTTAGAGCTTCTGGAATCTCATGGAGAGGAGTTATATGCCGAGGACCTCATTCAACTGAAGAAGCAGTTGACTGAAGAGGATGAAGAAATTCCAACCCCAGAGCCCAAGTGATTAACAACATGGGAATTGGAAGAAACGTTTGCCCTAGTAGAGGGAGCATTGGCAAAGCTCAAGGCTCAGAACCCCAACACTGCCAGATGCACTAAGGTCACCAGAGTTATCACTGATGCCCTACAGTGTAATAAGGATATTTGGGAGTAGAAGAAGAGGACATCCTATCAGACTTGCCTAGACCAATTCCTCGAGAAGACAGATCCCCCACCAACAGATCCTGTACCCTCTACCTCAGGTACCTCTATAGATTCACCTGCCCCAGTATCTCCAGCATCTGTTGCAGGTTCTTTTTTCCTCTCTAGACTCACCTGCCCCAATCTCCTCAGCACCTGCCTTTCCAGCTTCCTCCTCCTTATAAGCCTGTCTCACCCTCACTTGTAAAGCCCCTTCCAGTGTGCAAGCCAACCACACTAGTAAAGGTAAGCAATAATGTATACTGTACTGTAGTGTACTTTTACTTTTTTATATTTTAGATTACACAAGTAAAGGTAAGTAATACTGTTAAATTTAGTTTTGCTAGTTTTATGTCTTTGATTAAGAAATTAAGATTATTTCTCTATGTTTAAAGTACTTATTTTTAACAATGGTGGGAACCAGGTGAGACTTTAGGTGTTTTCTGGCTTATGTCAAAATCTGGGTTAATTTGGTGTCAGGAACAGAACCCTGATGTAAAAGGGGGACCTCATATATATATATATATATATATATATATATATATATATATATATATATAATATATATATATATATATATATATATATATATATATATATATATATATATATATATATATATATATATTATATATATTTACACCCAATTCTTGGAATAATATGAAGATAGGTTCTCAGCAGTGATGTGTAATGTAAAAATCGTGTAATGTAAAGAGTCATTTTCCATAAGAAACAATGATAATGGGCATAGATACTTTTCACAACTGTACATAGACACACTATGCCAAAAATATAAGATATGTATAGCATATTTTATTAGTACATTACAAAGCAGAAAGATCTGTAGGTATTTATATTGACAAGCAAATAGTGAAGAGTATAAAAGATATACAGATTTGCTGTACAGAAAGCATATTAACGCACTCTATTATGCGGTGGGCAACATACAGTGGGATGTGCGAGGTAGCGGTTAGCATGTAACTTAAGCGGTAGGAGGAGAGAAGGATGATGTGGGAGAACGAACCTCTATCTGCAAGCATAAACAAAGATAAAATAAAAAATAACCAAAGCAAGACTAAAAAACTAAAAAAAATTTCATTATGCAATCCCTGAATGTAAAACTCATTCTACTCACTCTATATACGGTGCGCAACAGGCATGGGATGAGCGTGTTGGCGGTGAGCACGTGACACAAGCGGTAGCGGAAGAGGAGGGAGAAGCGTTAGAATGAACCCCATCTGCAAACGGAAGCAAAGATAAATTAAAAACAATTCACAAAAGCAAGACTAGAAAACTAAATTTTTTCATTATGCAATGCTTAAATTACTGTAAGAAAAATAAATATAAAACACATTCTACTCACTCTTTATACGGTGACCAACAGATATGGGATGAGCGTGGTGGCGGCGGTGAGTGACATAAGCGATATTAGAGGAGGAGAACGAACCTCTATCTGCAATCGTAAAAAACAATTAACAAATGCAAGACTAGAAAACTCAATTTTTTTCATTATGCAATGCCTGAATTACTGTAACCCCCAAAAAATATAAAACACATTCTACTCACTATATACACTGAGCAACAGGCATGGAACGAGCGTGGTGGCAGCGAGCATGTGACTTAAGTGGTAGGAGAAGAGGAGGGGGAAGCATTAGAACGAACCCTTAGCTGCAAATATAAATAAAGATACTGTAACGTAAAGAAATTAATAAAAGCACGACTAGATCACTGGATTTTTTTTTCATTATGCAATGCCTGAATTACAGTAATGATGTAAATAAAAAATATTATATACATTCTACTCACTATATATGGTGAGCAACAGACAAAGAGTAGGTGATATAAGTGGTAGGAGAAGGAAGAGAAGAGGAGGAAGTGGGAGAGCCAATACCTAGCTGCATAAATAAATAAAGCTAACATAAAAAAAATGAAAAGCAAGACTAAAAAACTAATTTTTTTTATTATGCAATGACTGAATATAATACTGTAGTATAGTATTAAAAATATAAAAAGAACGTAAACAATTACACAGGTGTACTCAATTTATATATGATGGGGCTATTTCCCTGACGATATTATACGGCAAGTTTGTTTGCTGTTTGTTCTTAATGCTCATCCACGTGCATAGCATTTTCTCCATTCTCTCCATACTATCCGATCGAGAATATGAAGACTTAAGCGAAGTTAAATTAAGACCAGCTTGTGCACTTTTTTTATTCTTTCCGCATTTTCATGGATAGTGCGCAATGTACTTTCACTGTGTTGCATCAACAGTTTTATGGCCGCCGTACTGTCACCACGCTCATAACAGGCCAACACTTGAAGTTTTATTTCGAGGTTTATTGCCTTTCTTGTCTATTCCTGGACGTTTACTGGCCATGATAGATACGTGCAGTATATAAAATTTGCAAAAAAAAAATACAGGAAACACAAATCTTACCACAAAAACAGTTAGAACAAGCAATATATCCACACAGTATGCTGGGTAAAGAGAAACTGAAGCACATGGCAGCAATGTGGGAAAGTACCTCCGAGGCAGTTGCTTCTTTACTAGAAGGAAAATTTTTTTTAATTTTTTTTTTTTTTAGAATTTTTTTCGCAGGCATTATTTTCGCATTTTGTATTTTTTTACTAGTATTTTTTTGAGATATTATTCCAATTTCGTGTATTATAACAACACGTAAAAAACGAGCTGAGTATGTATATATATATATATATATATATATATATATATATATATATATATATATATATATATATATATATATATATATACACTCACCTCTTGGAACAACGCAAGGATAGGTTCTCAAAAGGCACTGGTAATATAAATTACAAAGAAATGGAAGACCCACAACCAGGACCGTCCAGCGATTCTCCACCGAGGAAACCATCGTTCCTTGCTAGCAAGGGATGGTTCAGCAAATTTCAAAAACGCTTTGGCCTAAAGAGCGTTTTGGTTCATGTCGAAGCTGCCTCTACAGATACAGCTGCAGCTAAAGATTATGTGAACAACGACTTCAAGAAAATTATCGCTGAAGGCGGTTATGCTCCTGAGCAAGTGTTCAACATGGATGAGACTGGGTTATTTTGGAAGAGAATGCTGTCTCACACTTTTCTTTTCAAGGAAGAAGCTAAAACCTCGGGATTTAAAGCGCACAAAGACCGCGTTACCCACCCCCATCATGTGCGGGAATGCTGCGGGCTTTATGTTAAAGCCAGGGATTATCTACAAGTCAAAGAACCCTAGGGCTTTGAAGAATAAAAACAAGAATCTGCTGCCAGTGTATTGGATGCATAACCCTAAGGCCAGGATCACGAAAAGCCTCACATCGGACTGGTTTTACCATTGCTTTATCCCTCAGGTCCGAGTTTATCTTGTGGAGAAGGGCCTTGTATTTAAAGTCCTTCTTTTGATGGATAATGCTGGTGGCCACGCAACTGATCTCAAATATAACGGTGTTCAAGTAGAGTTCCTGCCACCGAATACAACATCACTGATTCAGCCTATGGATCAAGGTGTTATTCGTGCGTCAAGGCCCTCTACACATGAAATACCCTGGCGAATCTGGTTGACTCCATGGATGCAGACAAAGAATTTGCAGTGAAGGCGTACTGGGGTAACTACACGATTGCTACATGCCTTCAAAATATTCAGAAAGCAATCAAAGAGATGAAGCCGGTCACAATCAATGCCAGCTGGAAGAAATTGTAGCCTGAAGTCATCTATGACTCCAAGAGATTCGCTCCTGACGAAGTGCATAACTCGGCAGTTGCAAAAGCTGTGAAGTTGGCTGCATTGCTAGGAGGATAAGGCTTTAAAGATATGACTCACGAAGATGTCAATGAACTGATTGATTGCCACTCGCAGCCTTTGACTGATGAAGACTTGAAGGAAATGACAAAATCAGTGATCGAAGAAGAGGAAGAACAACAACAGGAATCGCACGATGAAGTCGAAGAATCTGGCCTTGCACTCGAATGGCTGGCAGCCATATATAACTTGGCCAAAGAACTCCAACAACTGTCGCAGAAGTATGACGATGGTATGGTTCGTTCGGTGCACCTCTGCAATATCATCGACAATGCCTTGACGCCTTTCAAGACCATCTTCTCCCAAAAGAAGAAACAGCGACAGCAACTTCCCATTACCATGTTCTTCTCTCGCAAAAAGCAGCCATAAAGCTGTCATTTGCTGTGGAGTATGTAAACGTCATCATCACGTCATTCACGGTAAGCTTGCCTATCACGTTCAGATAAGAAGCGAAGTTGTACTATATATTACTACTGGACTCCAGTCCTCTTCAGGTACAAATGAAGACTGGAGTCCAGTCGTAATATATAGTATATCTTTGCTTCTTTTTGTGTTTTATATATATATATATATATATATATATATATATATATATATATATATATATATATATATATATATATATATATATATATATATATATATATATATATATATATATATATATATATATATATATATATATATATATATATATATATATATATATATATATATATATATATATATATATATACAGTGATCCCCCCCTTATCATGGTAGTTCGGTTCCGAGACCCGGCGCGAGACAGGAAAACTGCGAAGTAGGATCAGCCTATATGTACATAGATATTTTAATTTATTTTTATGTTTACACTGTATAAATCCTCCCTGTACTGTTAACAAACCACCCTTTACTTCATAAATAACAGCATGCAACGTAAATTTATATGAAAGTGATAGATAAAATTACGGTGAATGAAGTGGTAATTACATGACATACTCATGTACATAGGTATTTTACAATTATTTTTGCCAAAAAAAAAACGTGGTACAGTGAAAACACGAACCAAGAAACTCGATCCAGCGGGGGATCACTGTATATATATATATATATATATATATATATATATATATATATATATATATATATATATATATATATATATATATATATATATATATATATATATATATATATATATATATATATATACAGTGATCCCTCGTTTATCGCAAGGGTTAGGTTCCAGGACCGACCGTGATAGGTGAATTTCCGCGAAGTACGATCACCCTATATGTACATAGGTATTTTACATTTATTTTTACGTTTACTGTATAAACCCTCCCTGTACTGTTAACAAACCACCCTTTACACTATTAATAACAGCGTGCAAGCATAAATTTACATTATTTTGTATATGAAAGTGATAGGTAAACTTATGTGAAAGAACCATATTATCATCATGTTCTTGTGAGAGTTGTTGGAGTGCTGTCACTTGTTCATACAGGGCTGCCAGACATTCGAGTGTAAGGCCAGGTTCTTCGATTTCCTCGTGGCTCAGTTACGAAGTGAATTGAATATACAGTACGTAGGAAAACTCTTGATCATTATGAAAAATATTGAAGTTGAGAGGCCAAGTATCCTATCAGTAATATTTTGAAATACAATAGTACTTTGTACTTTATATAAACTGGTCTCAATTCATGTCAGTGTTCAGAAACCAATTGTGTTCCTTCTCCTATGATGGAGGAGGATGGCATTGAAAACTGTTAAAGTGACACTAGTACTCCCCAGTAGAGGAAATCTCTTTAATCACAGGTTAAAAAAGATATGCTGAAGCCACTTGAATTAAAGAGGAGTCTGTTGAGGCAAAGGAAACGAAATTGATGCTCCCCCAGTAGAGGAAATCATGTAAATCACACGTTAAAGAAGATCTGCAGAAGCCACTTGAAATTAAAGAGGCTGTTATGACAAAGGAAATGATACTGATGCTCCCCCAGTAGAGGAAATCTCTTGTAAATCACATGTTAAAGAAGATCTACAAGATTCGATAGCGTACAATGTACTGGGGTCGCAGCTACGTGAGCTAGCATATATATTTATTTCCAGTAGTTTCATGATTTTATTGATAAAAAAAACGTATTTCTTAGCCTAAGAATAATAAAAGAGTAAAAAATAGTAAAAAACATAAATACTAACAGTATTGCAACATGTAAAATATGATACCGCTATCAGCGTTTCGGACAAAGGCTTCCACCATCCTTCATTGTCTCGCCTCACTCGTGTGCGCCATTCACGTTGTGCTTATTATTATTAATATATTTTGCTTGTGATTTTTTTACTCGCATATTTTAACCTTTGCAATGCCTCCCAAGCATCCTTCATCTTCTAAGGCTTCTTGTAGTGAGCCTAAGCGGCAAAGGAGAATGTTAACTATTGTAGATAAAGTGAAACTCTTAGATATGTTGAAAGAAGGAAATAAGTTTGTGGATGTCGGCCGCTGTTTTACGTAAACTTAAAAATTATTGTAAAATACTGTACCTATGTATGTCAGGACATCATCACCTCATTCACGGTAAGTTTTCCTATCACTTTCATAAAAAATTACGTTGCTTGCTGTTATTTATAATGTAAAGGGTGTTTTTTTAACAGTACAGGGAGGGTTTATACAGTGTAAATGTAAAAATACATTAAAGTATCTATGTACATATAGGCTGATCCTACTCCGCGGATTTCCTGGTTCGCGCCGGGTCCCGGAACCGAACTACCACGATAAGGGAGGTAACACTATATATATATATATATATATATATATATATATATATATATATATATATATATATATATATATATATATATATATATATATATATATATATATATATATATATATATATATTTTATTTATTTATTTATTTTTTTTAAGATTGTGACACCGGGACAGGCAGAAACTGCCCTCATCGACAAAGGCCCGGGCACGAGAAAATACCAAGACGAAGGAAAAGAAAAAGTTAAGGGCAAGGCAGAGATGAGGTAATGTCACACAAAGGAAAACGACAGACAGAAAAAACAGTCAAAGTAAAGAGGACCCAGAGATATGGAGGACTAGGCTCTGAGATGATGATAGATCTGCTTTTTGAAGGATGAAAGGTCATAAGAACTAGGAAAGACAGAAGGAGGAAGAGAGTTCCAGAGTCTGGAGGTAGATGGGAAGAAGCAGTCGCTGCACCGACCAATCCGCGAGCTACAAATCTCGACACAGTACCTGTGAGATGAGGCCGCTTGGCGAGTGTTACGCGGCCTCGGCAGTGGAGGAGGGATGCAACTCGCCAACTTATCAGAGCAGCGATGGAAGTAGTAGCGATAGAAAAGCGAAAGGGAAGATACCTTACGGCGAAGAGAGAGAGAATCCAAGTTAGAAGTAAGAGAAGGATCATTAATAAGTCTGACTGCCTTAGATTGAACCCTATCAAGAAGATAAGTAAAGGAAGAAGCACCCCAGATGTGTGAGCAGTATTCTAAGCAGGGGCGGATAAGACCTTTGTAAATTTTAAGTAACTGCAATGAGGAAAAGTAATAACGAAAACGAAACAAAACCCCCAATTTTTTGGATGAAGATTTAGAAATTTGGATTATGTGATTCCTCCAAGAAAAGTTAGAGGCTATGTGGATTCCTAATATATTGATAGAGTTAAGAGGGTAAATTTCATTAGTTTCGAAGACAATAGGGTTATCTGGAGGAGAAGAAGATAAAGAGATAGCCAGAAACTGTGTCTTGGAGGCATTGAATTTAACTAAATTTTGAGTGCCCCATTCAGATACTCTCTGCAAATCGGAGTTAAGAGTAGAAGAAAGAGTGATACGAGATTGATTACGAGTAACAGATGAAGGTTGTGAAGAAAAGGCAGAGGAAAAGTGAAGGGTAGAGTCATCGGCAAAGGCATGAAGAAGAGAGGAAGATGGGGACTGTAGAAGATCATTGATGAAGAGAAGGAAGAGAGTAGGTGAAAGAACAGAGCCCTGTGGAACACCACTGGACACAGAGAAAGGGCTAGATGTCGCGCCATCAACAACTACAGATATAGAACGGTCAGTAAGAAAACTGGAAATCAGAGAACAGAAAGAAGGGGTAAAGCCGTAGGCAGGGAGTTTGGCCAACAGAGCCTTGTGCCAGACTCTGTCAAAAGCCTTAGAGATATCAAGGGCGACGACAAAGGATTCCCCATAGTTCCTCAGAGAAGATGACCATACATGAGTAAGATAGGACAGGAGATCACCAGTGGATCTTGCCTTGCGGAAGCCGTACTGGTGATCGGAGATAAGTGAGTTAGATTCAAGGCGTTTCAAGAAGTGAGCATTGAGCAAAGTTTCGAAAACTTTAGCAATAGAGGAGGTTAGAGCAATAGGTCGGTAGTTAGAAGGAATAGAGCGGTCACTCTTCTTAGGAACAGGTTGAACTAGAGCATGCTTCCAAGATGAAGGATAGATACTGGTTGACAGAATGAGGCGAAAAAGACGGCAAAGCACGGGAGCCAGTTCATCTGCAAATTCCTTAAGGAACCTTGCAGGGATACCATCGGGACCAGATGCCTTGTTTGTCTTTAGAGAGCGAAGAACCTTATGAACTTTGCGTGAAGAAAGGATAAGGGAGGGCATAGGGTTAGAGAGGGGAAAAGACTGAGGAACAGGTGTGCTGGAATCGTTGATAGAAGAGTTGGCAGAAAAATGAGAGCCAAAGAGAGTGGCTTTGTCAGTGGGAGAGCAAGCTATAGAACCATCAGAACGAATGAGAGGGGGAAAGCTTGAGTTACAGAAGTTTTTGGAGAGGTTTTTGGCTATTTACCAGAAGCATTTGTCAGTGGGAGAGGAGTTAAGGTCATCAACTTTCCTTCTTATAAAGGAAGCCTTAGACCTTCGAATCTGAGCTGTACAGCGATTCCTAGCTATAATAAAAGCAGAGCGAGTTAAATCGGAAGGAGAGGCTTGGTAAGATCGGTGAGCCTGATTCCTAGCCTGGATAGCCATGGAGCAGGCACGGTCAAACCAAGGTTTAGGGGGAGAGAAAGTTTTTGTAGAAGAGGGGATGTACGCCTCCATTCCCGCGGTCATGATCTCGGCAACTTTTACAGCTACCCGATCAGGGTTGTGGGACCGAAAGCAGTAGTCATCCCATGGAAAGTCAAAGAGAAAGTTACGCAAATTTTCATATTGAGTTCGCTCGAAGTGCCAAAGGCGGCGTTGAGTAGGAGGGATTGGTGGAGGGGGAGCGAAAATGGAAGACACAGAGATCATGGAGTGGTCAGATTTACCAAGAGGGGAAAGCACGGAATAAGAGTAGTTTGAAGGGTTAGAAGTAAAAAAAAGGTCAAGAATGTTAGCAGCATGTTCGTGACAATCAGGAACATGAGTAGGATGTTTAATAATTTGCTCCAGATCATGAGTAATAGAGAAAGCAAGAGCCTCGCTTCCTCCCACATCAGTGTGAGAAGAATGAAGCCACTCGCTGTGGTGTACATTGAAGTCTCCAATGTAGAGAACTTCGGTATGTGGGTGAGAAGATAGCAAGGACTCATGGCACGAGGAGAGATATTCAAAGAAAGATACAAACTCGGTGGAGTTTGGAGAACAGTAGCAGAAGCAAAGGATGATAGTGGTAGTGGAGAGATAGACTTTTAGCCAGAGAACATCAAAGTCAGGAGATTCAAGGTCCATGAGCCTCACAGTAGGAGTGTTAATGTTGCAGTAAGCACAGACCCCACCTTTGGAACGAAAACGAGTATACTGATTATAGTGGGAGATTTGGAAAGGGTCAGTGGAAGCATGTATAGACAACTGGGTTTCAGATAGGAGGAGGAGGTTAGGGAGGAAAGAGCCCAAGTGCTGTTCCACAGACGAAAGATTAGAGTACAGCCCACGAATGTTTGAATAGTGAAGAGTGAAAGAAGCAGATCTATTAGGAGGTGCAAGGTTAAGAGCAGAACCATTACTACCACCAGGCGTGTCTGCCCTCAAGCCAATGGTGGAGTCAACACGAACCCCGGAGATTCTTCGCACCCCACTATGCCGGGTACTGGGGGCCATTAGTTGTGAACCTTCCATAAATAATGACAAAATGTGAGGAAAAGGAAAGTAAAAGAGACAGATGTGCAGCATGTTGTGACTTGTCAAATGTAATGGAATAGCAAGAGATGTGTAATGAATATGCCAGAATATTCAGTGTAGATGTAGGCATGAGGAAAGAACCGTCCTGAAGGAAGATTCAACCTGGAACTGTCTGGACCAGTCCTAGTTGCATCCTAATACCTTCAGTCGTAGTCTTTCAACGGGCGGCTGGTGCCATGGCCAACCTACTATCCATATATATATATATATATATATATATATATATATATATATATATATATATATATATATATATATATATATATATATATATATATATATATATATATATATTTTTTTTTTATGATTGTAGCACCAGGACGGGTAAAAAAAAAAATTTAAAAAAATAATAATAATAATACATATATATATATATATATATATATATATATATATATATATATATATATATATATATATATATATATATATATATATATATATATATATATATATATATATATATATATATATATATATATATATCGCGTTTCTTGCTTCGCGTTCTCACTGTATCGTGTTTTTTTTTTTTATTATAAATTATTATTTTATTTTATGGGTATATGCAAAAATATTAAAATATTAGAAAAAAAAATTCTCAGTATTTAAATTTTTTTTATTGAAAAAAAACATATTTCATTATCTAATTGATAAAAATAATATATTTCCCAGCCTTCGAATAATAAAACAGTAAAAAATAGTAAAAAACATAAATTTAGATAGATAGATAGATAGCTACATTTATTGACCACCTCTTTTGAAAAGTACAGTATAATCTTAACAAAATGAATATTTGGTCCAAATTACAATGAATAAATACAATAGATTTTGTACAATCATCAAATAAGTAAATGAATTTTAAATTAATATACATTGTACTAATAACTGAATGATATACGTACGTACAGTATAACTCACATTATTGCATCTTGCGAAATATTGTTCGATAGCGTACAATGTATTGGGTCGCAGCTACGTGAGCTAGCATATATATTTATATTTCCAGTAGTTCCATGATTTTTTTGATAAAAAAATGTATTTCTTAGCCTAAGCATAATAAAACAGTAAAAAATAGTAAAAAAACATAAATACTAATAGTATTGCAACATGTAAAATACGATACCGCTATCAGCGTTTCAGACAAAGACTTGTTCAGTCTAACTCACGTGTGCGCCGTTCATGTTGTGCTTATTAAACGTTTTGCTTGTGTTCGATAGCGTACAATGTCTTGGGGTCGCAGCTATGTGAGCTAGCATATATATTTATATTTCCAGTAGTTTCATGATCTTATTGATAAAAAAACGTATTTCTTAGCTTAAGAATAATAAAAGAGTAAAAAATAGTAAAAAACATAAATACTAACAGTAATGCAACATGTAAAATACGATACCGCTATCAGCGTTTCGGACAAAGGCTTCCACCATCTTCCATTGTCTTGCCTCAGTCGTGTGCACCATTCACGTTTTGCTTATTATTATTAATATGTTTTGCTTGTGATTTTTTTACTCGCATATTTTAACCTTTGCAATGCCTCCCAAGCATCCTTCATCTTCTAAGGCTTCTTGTAGTGAACCTAAGCGGCAAAGGAGAATGTTAACCATTGTAGATAAAGTGAAACTCTTAGATATGTTGAAAGAAGGAAAAAAGTTTGTGGATGTCGGCCGCTATTTTACGTAAACTTAAAAATTATTGTAAAATACTGTACCTATCTATGTCAAGTCATCATCACCTCATTCACGGTAAGTTTTCCTATCACTTATAAAAAATTACGTTGCTTGCTGTTATTTATAGTGTAAAGGGTGTTTTTTTAACAGTACAGGGAGGGTTTATATAGTGTAAGCGTAAAAATATATTAAAATATCTATGCACATATAGGCTGATCCTACTCCGCGGATTTCCTGGTTCGCGCCGGGTCCCGGAACCAAGCTACTGCGGTATGGGGGGGAATACTGTACACTGTGTATATATATATATATATATATATATATATATATATATATATATATATATATATATATATATATATATATATATATATATATATATATATATATATATATATATATATATATATATATATATACAGTGTTCCCCCGGTTATTCGTGTTTCTTGGTTCGCGTTCTCAGTCTATCGCATTTTTATTTGGATAAATTATTATTTTGTTTTATGGGTATACGCAAAAATTTTAAAATATTGAAATTTTTTTTTTTTCAGTATTTTTTTTTATTGAAAAAAAAAATCTTTATTTAATTGATAAAAAAAATTTATTTCCCAGCCTACGAATAATAAAACCGTAAAAATAGTAAAAAACATAAATTTAGATATACGTACGTACAGTATAACTCACAGTATTGCATCATGCGAAATAGTGTCCGATAGCGTACAATGTATTGGGGTCACAGCTACGTGAGCTAGCATATATATTTATATTTCCAGTAGTTTCATGATTTTATTGATAAAAAAACATATTTCTTAGCCTAAGAATAAGAAAACAGTAAAAAATAGTAAACAGTATTGCACCAC
This sequence comes from Halocaridina rubra, assembly GCA_037179515.1. Taxonomy (NCBI): domain Eukaryota; kingdom Metazoa; phylum Arthropoda; class Malacostraca; order Decapoda; family Atyidae; genus Halocaridina; species Halocaridina rubra. The sequence goes on from JAXCGZ010000808.1 coordinate 16,673, forward strand.
ATAAAATACGATACCGGTATCAGTGTTTTGGAAAACACGAAGGCTCTCACCTACTTGACCTAGTGAATATTAAAATTTTCATGATTGTATTGATAAAACAAGTATTTCCTTGCCTAAGAATAATAAAACTGTAAAAAATAGTAAAAAACATAAATACAGTTCTAACAGTATTGCACCATGAAAAATACGATACCGGTATCACGTTTCGCAAAACTCAAAGGCTCTCACCTACGTGACCTAGTGAATATTAAAATTTTCATTGTTTTATTGATAAAACAAGTATTTCCTAGCCTAAAAATAATAAAATAGTAAAAAACATAAATACAGTGCCAACAGTATTGCACCATGAAATATACAATACCGGTATCACGTTTCGGAAAACGCAAAGGCTCTCACCTACGTGACCTAGTGAATATTAAAATGTTCATTATTTTATTGATAAAACAAGTATTTCCTAGCCTAAGAATAATAAAACATTAAAAAATAATAAAAAACATAAAGTTCTAACATTATTGTACCATGTAAAATACGATACCGCTATCAACGTTTCGGAAAACGAAAAGGCTCTTACCTATGTGAGATAGTTCATAGAATGCTATTGGCTGAAAGGTCGGGAGATGACGAATCACAGAATTGTTTTTCAATATGTTCTGTATCATGGGATCTGATTGGCTTTTTCATTGCAGTTTGCTTTTCCCTTCAATTTCCAATCTGCCGCCTCACTCGTTCAGTCTAACTCACGTGTGCGCCGTTCTCGTTGTACTTATTAATACATTTTGCTTGTGATTGTGTTTTCGCGTGTAATTTAGCCTTTGCAATGCCTCCTAAACGTCCTTCACCTTCTAAGGCTCCTGGTTGTCAGCCTAAGCAGCAAAGGAAAATGTTAACCATTGTAGAAAAAGTGAAACTCTTAGATATGTTGAAAGAAGGAAAAAGGTTTGTGGACGTCGGCTGCTATTTTGGCCTCAATGAATCTACTGTGTGCTACATCAAAAAGGACGAGGCAAAGATCAGGAAAACAGCGAGCATTTCTTTTGATAAATCGGCGAAGAGGGTCGTAACACCCTGCAATGAGGCAGTAGTGCGGATGGAAGCTGCATGGGCCCTGTGGATTGCTGATTGCAGAAAAAAAAACATCAGCTTACACACCAATATCATACAAACAAAAGCGAAGAAGCTGTATGAGACATTCGCTGCAAATGAACCCGATGACGACAGTGGCGACCGTGGAGAGGAGGAGAGAGAAGAAGATATCGACGACCCACAACCAGAACCCTCCAGCAATTCTCCATCGAGGATACAACCGTTCATTGCTAGCAATGGATGGTTCTTCAAATTTCAAAAACGCTATGGCCTAAAAAGCGTTTCAGTTTATGGCGAGGCTGCCTCTGCAGATACAGCTGCCGCAGAAATTACATCAAGAATGACTTCAAGAAAATTATCGCCGAAGGGGAATATGTTCCTGAGCAAGTCTTCAACATGGATGAGACAGGCTTATTTTGGAAGAGAATGCCGTCTCGCACTTTTCTCTTCAAGGAAGAAGCTAAAGCCCCGGGATTTAAAGCGCACAAAGATCGTGTTACCCTCATCATGTGCGGGAATTCTGCAGGCTTCATGTTAAAGCCCGGGCTTATCTACAAGTCAAAGAACCCTAGGGCTTTGAAGAACAAGAATAAGAATCTGCTGCCAGTGTATTGGATGCATAACCCTAAGGCATGGATCACGAAAAGCCTCTCATCGGACTGGTTTCACCAATGCTTTATCCCTCAGGTAAAATTTATCTTATGAATTTAAAGTCCTTCTTTTGATGGATAATGCTGGTGGCCACGCAACCAATCTCCAATATGATGGTGTTCAAGTTGAGTTCCTGCCGCCGAATACGACGTCACTGATTCAGCCTATGGATCAAGGCGTTATTCGTGCTTTCAAGGCCCTCTGCACATGAAATGCCCTGGCGAACCTAGTTGAATCCATGGATTCGGACAAAGAAATCTCATTGAAGACTTACTGGCGTAATTAAACGATTGCTACATGCCTAAAAAATATTCAGAAAGCAATCAAAGAGATGAAGTTTGCCACAATCAATGCCAGCTGGAAGAAATTGTGGCCTGAAGTCATCCACGACTACAAGGAATTTGTTCCTGACAAAGTGCAGAAGGCGGCAGTTGCAAAAGCTGTGAAGTTGGCTGCATTGCTAGGAGGAGAAGGCTTTAAAGATATGACTCCCAAAGATGTGAATGAACTGATTGACTGCCACTCGCAGCCTTTGACTGATGAAGACTTGGATGAAATGACGAAATCAGCGAGCGAAGAAGAGGAAGAACTTGAGGAATCGCACAAACCAATTAAAGAACCTGGCCTTACACTCGAACGTTTGGCAGCCATGTATGAATATGTGAAAGCAGTCCAACAACTCTCGCAGGAATATGACGATAATGTGGTTCGTTCGGTGACCTGTAATTTTCTCGACGATGCCATGATTCCTTACCATACCATCTTCCAACAAATGAAGAAACAGCTACAGCAACTCCCCATTATCATGTTCTTCTCCCCCAAAAAGCAGCCGTAAAGCTTTTATTGGCTGCGAAATAATATCCTCCGGGGTCGAGAATGATGATCATCACCTCATTCACGGTAAGTTTACTTATCACGTACATATGTATGTCACGTCATCATCACCTCATTCACCGTAATTTTATCTATCACTTTCATAAAAATTTACGTTGCTTGCTGTTATTTATAATGTAAAGGGTGTTTTTTTAACAGTGCAGGGAGGGTTTATACAGTACGTAAACGTAATATATAATTGTAAAATACCTATGTATGTCACGTCATTATCACCTCATTCACCGTAATTTTATCTATCACTTTCATAAAAATTTACGTTGCTTGCTGTTATTTATAATGTAAAGGGTGTTTTTTAACAGTGCAGGGAGGGTTTATACAGTACGTACACGTAAAAATAATTGTAAAATTCCTATGTATGTCACGTCATCATCACATTCACGGTAAGTTTTCCTATCACTTTCATAAAAATTTACGTTGCTTGCTGTTATTTATAATGTAAAGGGTGTTTTTTTTAACAGTGCAGGGAGGATTTATACAGTACGTAAACGTAAAAATAATTGTAAATGAGTATGTCATGTAATTACCACTTCATTCACCGTAATTTTATCTATCACTTTCATATAAATTTACATTGCATGCTGTTATTTATGAAGTAAAGGGTGGTATGTTAACTGTACAGGGAGGGTTTATACAGTGTAAACGTAAAAATATATTAAAATATCTATGTACATTTAGGCTGATCCTAATCCGCGGTTTTCCTGGTTCGCGCCGGGTCCCGGAACCGAACTACCGCGATAAGGGGGGGAACACTATATATATATATATATATATATATATATATATATATATATATATATATATATATATATATATATATATATATATATATATATATATATATATATATATATATATATATATATATATATGGTCATTCTGCAGCTTACACAAACTATTCTTGCGTGGTTTTGACTCTATAGAAATGAAAATATCAAATACAATAAATAATCGGAAAAGCTTCAAAGGTAAAATAGAATGAGCATAAAACACCCAGTTTTGAATTTTGTGCCCAATGAGGTTTCATGGTGAGGGAGTGAGTGAGAAGAATGTTTGAATGTGTTTGTGAGTTTGTCTTGGTCTTACACTGATTGGAGTAACATCTAGTCGCTACATGTGTTGCCTTAATTGCATTCGTAGATTGTGCCATATATTTATTCATCCTTTTGTAAAATGTCGCCATAAAAAATAAGTGCTAAAGGCAGTAATGAAAATCTTAAGAAGACTTGAAATGATTTAAGTGTAGAATTATAGTGAAATAATGCCAGTATTGCAATCCTGAGTTGTACCATGTTAATTTCATATTTTTCAATATTGTCTTTTTCCTTTTCCTCACCAAGCTGCTTCCCTTCTGGAGCCATCAAGTTTATAGTCTTTGACTATTCCAGCTGGGCTTGTTGCTTGGCTTAATAAAAATAATAATAATAATAATAATAATAATAGTAATAATAGTGATAATAATAAGCCTGAATATCAAAAGTTAGAAATATTAGAGCAGTTGAAAACCATGTTTTCATCTGAAGTGTGCAAAAATGGGAGAAATATCAGTCTTGCATTTGTTTAATAAAGCAAAGGGAAAAGGAAATTCATAGCTATTATAGTTTTTAGTAAAGTCAAGTGGTTTCTTAAGTGTGTGGTAAATTGCATGTGAAAACTGAGAAATCTTTAAACTTCTGGGTGGACAACTTGGTGGAAGAGCATGTTCTTGTTACAGATATATTTTGCCAGAAAAGCTGCTTAAGCTCTATGAAGCTTACAGTGAGGGTGTGAACACATCGGCAGTGAAGGAGTTTAGAACTAGAAGAGGATGGCTGCGTAGCTTTATACAGCACCATAAGCTGAATAACTGTAAAATTATGGGAGTATTGGTTATTATTCCTAATTTTTTCGGTCGCAGTTACATTTATATATCCTTTTTTTTGCTGATTAGACTCCTTACTCTAACAAATTAGAAATGTTTCTAGAAGCTGTTCAGTTATGGATTTTTTCTAATTTGCCCTGATATACTTATTAATGACATTACATTTAGAAATATTTTACACTTTCTTGTGATTATTGGCGTATAGTACCAATTATTGCCAAGCGCACATTATCATACAGTACGTATATTATGAAATTATTATTTTTTTATACATTGCCGTTTATGCATATCCTCTGTAATTATTTATCTGTGATATAACACACTATAAATTATTCAAGGCAGAACCTTCTTAAAGCAGACTCATGCAATATTCAGATAGTTTATTTAGGGCTTTGTTTCTACTTTGACGTTATTTATTCCCTACCCCTCTAACTAAAGATTTTTTACGTGGTAATTTTGTGAAAATGTTATTATGGCTGCCAAAATGGCATTACTTTGCTTGTTTTTATGTGTCACAATTACTCCCCTTTTGAATGGGAGTGGAAACAGGTTAGAGCTGTGGGTATTAAGGCTGGATGCCTTTCCTAATACCCTGTGGTATTATCGAACTCACGAATGTCAGGCTCATCACTTCCCAAGTTGTGTGCTATACCACTGAGCTTCATCAGCCCCCTTGCTTACAGTGCCTTTTTATGATTCTGATATTGCCTTTTAAATAGTACAGTGGACCATCGCGAATTTAATCTGTTCCTAAATCCTATTCGTTGGGTGAGACAATTTTTCCATTGATATGCATGTAATTTCAATTAATCACCATAAATATACATTTTAAAATTTCTTCAATGCATATAAAAATAAAAAACACCTTGAATTACATCTGTAAAAGGAAAATTACATTAATAATAGAAAGGAATTTTACTCCACTAAAATAAAACATGGTGCAGTACTGTATTTCCCTTTGTGGTTGATTGTTACTGGTCCACATGGATAGTGGAGGAGGGGGAGGAGGAAGAGGACTACTTTTTTGAAGGCGAGTCCCCTTCCATAAATGCGTTACGTAACTCTTCAGATACAGGCTGTACTTCTGGTGTTTTCTCTCTATGTTCTCTTTTTGAAGGTGTTTCTCTGACTAGTGGCACAAAAAAATGATCCAGAGAAATTTGTCTTTTTCTTTGCTGATAAATTTTTCGAAAATGAGACATCACATTGTAATTTAAAATGTTCACTGCATTGTTGCTCACAGTTTTGTTTTAGTGATTAGTCTCAATAAAAGCCTGCTCATCAGTCCACTCACTAAAAATTTCTTTAAATTTTTCGTTGAGAAAAATTTTTCAAACCAGCCTCTACTGGCTTTAAATTTGTCAATTTTAGCACCACCAAAACTCGGAGTGTTCGCTACTAAATCATGGTGTATTTGTAGAACCTTAGCACATATTATAGCCTCACTAACACTATTTCCAGCCAGCTGTTTCTCAGTTAACAATAACTTTTCTTCCTATTCTATCAACTGTGACCTATTCTTTGTTAATATGTCAATCTTTTAGTCACATCAACCTCCTTAAAGACTGCTTTTATTTTTCAAAATAGTACAGATGGTTGATTGCGCCGTGTTTTACTGTGTGGCAAGATCAGAAACACGAACACCGTTTTTATGTTAAGGTATTATTTCTTTCTTCATTTGCACTATTACTGTTTACGGTCGGGCTTTTTAATGCCACTGTCACTAACGCAACGCACTACACTTTCTTAGGAGCCATAATAAGGGCTAGATTAAAGTAAATGCAAAACAATGGAAAACTACAAAGAAAGAACACAAACACAGCGCATAAGAACTACGCAGCGCGGGCACCAATGCAAATCTGAGAGCAACCACGCGGGCAAGCAGAAATGTGGTCACCCGGCCGGAGTTGCATGTGTATGCGTGTTCAGGACTCGAGCGTTTATTCGCGGGGCAATGTAAAATTTGCTCATAAATAGTGTTCGTGGGGCGGTTTGTTCGTGGGGGAGGGTGTTCATGGGGCAGAGGCACTACTGTATTTTATTTTACTATTACTTAATCTAGCTGATTCAGATTGCTTACTGCACATTATAGATATCCAAGATCCTTTTCTCTAAGGGATGTGTATGCATTCAGCTAATAAGTGTCTTCAGAGAAGAGAGTACTTGGGGGTTGCTATGCTAATATATTTGTCAATAGTTGAGATAATAAGAAAATTCAAAGCAAAATTAAGCCCTATACAATAATATTGTCACCTCTAGAGGCTTCTTAATATTGTTTTGTAATATTCTTTATATATGTTTTTTTTTTTTTTTTTTTTTTAAGCATTTCATGTAGCATTCCAATCTTTTCTGCTTATCACTTTCAAAAGCAAAAAATGATGTTTACAATATATTACCATAAGAAAATGTATTGCTCGCTAAGTTTTTGTACTTTAAATCTAGTTAGTGCCATTTGAAATTTATGTTAGTCAACCTCTTCCTTCATATTGGGTACTGAGTTTACTGTTGTTGGTTTTTTAGGTCAATAGGTTCCTTATACCGTACTTTAAACGTCATGTTTATTTCATTCCCATCTTCATGACCTTTACATTTTTTAATTGAAAGTGTTGAAATTTTGCAAGCATTAGTTAAAAATAGATATGATTTATAAGTTCTGTTATATTGCTTTCAGACATATATGGATTATGAAAACTTTAAGTCACAGATTCTTTAGGATATTATTGATCAGTAATACTTATGGTAGATTTTAGATCAGTCAAAAGAGCCAGGTTATGTTATTTTTTTTATTTGCTTTTTTATGTAAATTCCAAAGACTGATAAGAAATACATAACTTTTAGCAGACCTCAGAGTAATATTAAGTTTCTGTTTATTGTACGTTCTCTAGCCATTCGTTTTCTGTTTTCCAGTTACCTCAGAAATATATCACTTAGGCAGATATCAAATTAGTATAAATAGTTCTTTATATTATATTTTATATCTAATATATTTATTCTCCAATTTAAATCTAATAGCATTGGCATTACTCTCCATTTCGGCATGGTACCTAATAGCAGCTCATTACAGTTCTTAGCTTAATAACATTGATAATATTTACACCATGTCTACATAATGAATTAAATGTACTAGTCCTTCATTTTTGTCAATTGTATGAAAATCTGGAAACTGTGTAGGTTTTACTACTCAGTAAGTGAATTATATGGCAAATAAATACAGTTCATTTATAATGAACATGTAAATGTAAAAAATTATATCTATTAAAGTATTTAAGTGTACATCTAGGTTGTATATTGATCTGTCTTGATACTCATTACTTGAATACTGAAACTTTTGCTAAATTTTTTGCCAAGTACAGTAACAAGATGTTTGTAATGGTGTAATATTGTTTTGTAATTTAGCAGTGGTCCTGTTATCTCCAGTTTTGAACAAAGCTCTGTTCAATCATTTCTCAAATGCAGTTTTCTTTTAGTTTTTCTGTACAGTTTACTTTCTGTAATTTGTCAGGGTACTTTTTCATATTTTTCAATATGATTTTAGAATTGCAGAGTATTTATTATTTATTTTATTGTTAGATGCACAAATTGTGTCTTTTAATGTTCTTAAAGGTCATTGCAAATGAATAAGGTGTGCTAGCTACTATAAGTTTATCACGTCTTATGAACATAATACTATAAGCATAGGCTTAAGACATTGCTTCATAAATCTTTTTCATACAGCTCTGTATATAAATGCTGCTGATAATATTGTTCTCCTTAGTAGACTTTTTAGATTCTATATAGCATGTGGGATTGTGTCTGTGATGGGTATGCTGTGTGATGCTTACAGGTGGCAGTGTTAGTGCTGAGGACCAAGCTCATGGTGAGAGTGTTGAGGCTGTTATTACTTCTCCACATTCAGCAGGGAGTGTTGCTTGTCCTGTTCCCATCTCATCATCATCAGGGGCTGGAGCAACCAGTAATATAATAACAGCAAGTGCAAGTAGCGGAGCTCATGGAATAGGTGGGGCTACCCCAGCTTCCCAGGGCCCAGGGTCTGGCACACCTTCCACACCAGTCAATCTTCCAGCTGTGTTGCAGGACCGACCTCATTCTGGGCGTGGTCGTGTACCCCCTCCGGTGCCTCCACGATCCCCCAGAGGAGGCACAACACAACCAGCCTCTTCCTCGTCATTTTCGCTTGTTAGAGGTGGAGTTGCTTACCTCACTATGCCCCCAAGTCCTCGTTTTGCAGGAGGAAGCCCTCGTTTTTCGCATCTGTGTAGTCCTAGTATTGGCATGGCTGGATACAACATCTGGCATGCTGAAAGTATGCGTAGACTAAATCAGGAATGCATGATGCCAATGTTGCATGTACATCCATGTGAACGTCAACACTATGTTTGGCAGCTTCCAGCTGAAGATGTTATTGCTTTATCTCCTATGCATTCTGGTTCTCCAACACCAGATAATACACCTCAAAAACGTGCTGCTAGTCGCACTAGTGCTGAGGCTGCTATTCATGCTGTGCGTGAAGTGTTTGATGTTATTAAAACTGCATCTAAGCCCTCTACTCCTTCTGGTACCCCTTTCCATCACCCATCACAGTCCCAGGGAGCAAATGTGAAAAGTACTTCCCCACGTCTTACGCAGTTTCATTCATGTAGGCCATTTTGCTTAAGTGCTCAGATGTCAGTTGACCAAGGGAGAGGTGAATTTCTTTTGCCTGACACTCACATCACATATGATAGTATTTCATCAAATTCATCACTGTTATCACATGAAGGAAGTCATTCGTCCAGAAAAGATTTCCAGAAACTCACTTCAGATGTGGATGGCCAGTCAAGACAAGGATCAGCCCAGGTTTCTGGTCATTTTACTCAACATCCCAAAATTAAAAATTCCCCATATGAAGCTCATTCATTGAAATTACCGAATAGGGGAGGCCATGTTGTAAATGAAAGTGTTGAAGGATCAGTTAGTAGAACAAGGCAGATATCTGATAAGCAAGTTTCTAGCTTGAGTTCTCATAATTTATCAGGGAAGACAGATATTTGCAGAGGTGTTCAAGTGCCTTGGAACATTTCTCCAGACCTTAGCCATTGTCATGAATGTGATACTTCATACGGATTTTCTGTTGGTGACCTCAAAACTTATTCAAGAAAGTCTTATGCTGGTGCAGAAACTTTGAGGCCTGATAACTTATTTGCTAAAAGGAAATCTATGGCAGACAGACCTTCAGAAGGAGATCAACTTTTTATTGAACAGACTTTATCCAGATATTTAGCAAGATCAGAGTCACAATCTTATAAAGATAAATCAAGGTCATCTTATATGGCTTCACAGAGATCACCTTCATCTTACAGTGGGTCACCACTTGGGTCTGCATTTTCTCCATCTTGTACCCTTTCTCCATATGGAAGATCTGAGGCTACTAAACTTGGAGCCAGATCTGTACAAGAGTTGAACATGCGATGCCATGCCAAGGAAGTTGGATTACAATCTTTATCATTTACCAAGTCCTCCCCAAGCTTACTAGAGAATTCCGTGAAACATTATACTAAATGGCAAGATGATAACAATAGTTCCCCAAGCCCAGACATGCAAAAGACCTTTTATCTAGAAGTGTAGTTTTAGTTTTAGTTTTTTTATTTTATATGTTTGCATGCATATATTTTATTGAAATACCAATCCCAATTTGCATGTTTTTTTCTCTTATTATTGATGCTTTTTGAGTGTGCTTGGTAATTAGAATAAAGCATTTTCTCTTATATAAAATTGCATATATATTTGCTTCATTATTATGAATTTCATTTGATTCCAAGGCTTCCATATTCTGTTTAGTGTGTTTTAATATTAAGGCTTGTTCCATGTACAGCTGTTGTGTGTATTGATACAGTAATTGTTTGTTGTGTAGAAGCAATTACTTTATCCTGAATAAAGATTTTAAGTACAGTTATGAAATCACATGTTTTAGTACAAATGAATATCTTTCATTGCCTTTGCAGAAGTAAATCTCTTCATGTCCAGCAGAAAGAGGTTCATTTGTTCTTCATCATGCATAGACTTGCTGTTTCAGTGTATTCTATCTGTAGTAGAGTAACTTGTATGCTAATATTCAGCCATTTCTTGGTATGTAGGTAGTGGGCGTGGTGTAGTTACTGTGAGTGGTGGAATTAGTGGAGCAGCTCATCCCCCTACGGGCTCCACTCCTCCACCTCCATTTGACTCAACGAGTGGTGCAGCACCTGTCAGCACAGTTATTGCTACTTCTTCCCCTAGAGTCCAAGTTCGATCAACCCATTCACATGTCACAACTGTAGCCATCGAAGACAGATCCGATGTTGTCAGGTAAGCAGTACCATCATTAGTATTCTTCTGTAGTATTCAGTAATATACTTTATTATTATTTACTCCCTCAAGAAGGGAGTATGATTGTTAACAATATAGCAGTCCTTTTATTGTTTAGTTGAAGGTCAAGTGATTTCTTTTACTAATACTGTACATAGTATATAAGAGTGTCAGGTGGTGATAAAATGAAGAGCAGAGTACAGTGTGTTTTAAGTTTTTATGTTTTCTCTTTTACATATTACATTTATTATATCAAATATCAATTATCAGTGAACTCAGACACATCATATTATGGTTTTAACAATATGTAAGTTTTCCATTCTGTTTAGTAAATAATGTGTCTGCATATATATATATATATATATATATATATATATATATATATATATATATATATATATATATATATATATATATATATATATATATATATATATATATATATATATATATATATATATATATATATATATATATATATATATATATATATATATATATATATATATATATATATATATATATATATATATATTCCCCAACTTACACACAACTTAGGTTCCAGAAGTCTGCTCGTAAGTAGAATTGTTTGTAAGTTGTGTTTAGGAAAAAAAAAGTACTGTACAGTACATACCTATGCAGTACTCTATAGAACTTAGGCTAAAGACATATAGCTACAACATAAAACATAAAGTATACTGTATTAATGAATTTTATGTACATTAATGTATGTGTGTTGGTTAAGCATTAGAGAGGACTGCAATTATTACACACTTTTCCAGGACCTTTTGCTTCAGATATCACTGTTGATAGAGTGATAGAGAGATTCTTCTCCCAAAGAGTTAATAACTCTTCTCCAGATATGTCTTCAGCATTGAAATATCTTTGCCTTGTAATACTAGCTGAAGACCTTTTTCCAGAAAAGAGTTTTCAGCAAATATTGTTTTAGACTGATGCTTCACCAACATACGAAATATCCTGAGATTTCTTCGTTATCATTTAATTTTTATCAAATCTTGGAATAGCACCAAGGCATACATAGCAAATACAGAAAAATCTTTGCTGGAGACACTTTTCTGGAAAAATGTGTGGACCTCACTGGAAGTGAAACTTCTGGTCTTTGTCTTTGGAAGAAGAATCTATCACTCTCTTCAACAGGAATATCTGCAACATGGGTCCTGGAACCCTGTATAGTAATTAGTCCTCCCTGATGCTTCTTAGCTACTACATAAAACCAAAAGTATGCAGTATTGAAGAATTTTAATACAGTAATAAGAATCTAATAATACAGTAGAGTACATTAATACATACGTAATCCGTGAGCAGATAATGGGTAGGTATTTGTTTGTATCTGTGGTTGTTCATAAGTAGGGGAGCTTCTGTGTATATATATATATATATATATATATATATATATATATATATATATATATATATATATATATATATATATATATATATATATATATATATATATATATATATATATAAATGGGGTTCTCTTGTAACTTAGGATTTCATTCCTGACAGCTGACTTAAGTTGGATTTCGATGTAAGTTGAAACACCTAAATTCAAATCTAGGTCCCCCAACCTATGTTAAAAATAAATCATTTAAAACTGCAAAAATATGTGTTTCTAATCTATGATAAAAAATACTAAAGCTAAACTTAGTAGTATTGCTTACCTTTAAAAAGTATCAATCGTAAAATTACACTACAGTACGTTGCATTATATCTTATCTTTACTGGTGTGGTTGGCTTGCATACTGGAAGGGGCTTTGCAAGGGAGGGAGAGACTGGCTTATTGGGAGTTGGAAGCTGGAGAGGCAGGTGCTGAGGAGACTGGAGTAGGTGAGTCTGGAGAGGCAAAAGAACATAATGGAGGTACTGGAGCAGGTGAGTCTATTGAGGTAGAGGGTACAGGATCTGTTGCTGGGGACTCTATCTTCACAAAGAATTGGTCAAGGCGAGTCTGGAAGGATGCTCTCTTCTTCTCCTCATATATTTCCTTGTAACACCTCAGGGCATCATTGATCCCTCTTTCAACTTTATTGTATCTGGCAACGTTGGGGTTCTGAGCCTCAAGCTTGCCAACAATTCTTCTGCCAAGGCAAACGATTCTGCCAGTTCCCTGTTTGTGAATCTCTTTGGCTCTGGGCTTGGTAGTTCTTCCTCCTCTTCAGTCATTTGCTTTGCCAATTGAATGAGATGCTCAGTAGATAACTCCTCTCCATTAAATACCAGGAGCTCTTTTACATCATCATCCTCTACCTCCACCTTGAGCCCCTTAATCATGACAACATTCTTGGTTACAGCCTCACCTGTCTCCTCAAAACCTCGGAAGTCATACAAGTTGGATTCCATCACTTCCTCCCAAGCATCACCAATATTCTTCACAGCATGAAGAATATTGTACGACTTCCAGAAGTCCTTAAGAGTCAGGTTCTTGTCCTTCTCAGTTGTCCTGAGAGCCATAGCGATTGTCCTTCAGAGGTACTAGGCTTTAAAAGAGGCAGTGGCCCCCTGATCCATTGGATGTAGCAGGGAAGTGGTATTAGTAGGAAGGTAACTCACCTTTACATTAGGATGATATTCATCCAAATGGGCAGGGTGACCAGGGGCATTGTCGAGGATAAGCAACACCTTAAAGAGCAGACCCTTAGATGTACAGTACCTTTCCTTCAGGGATAAAATGGTTGCTGAACCAGTCCTCATATATTTAAAGGGTTATCCAAGCCTTCTTGTTTGACCTCCAGATTACTGGCAGTTAACCCTTTCAAATGCCCTTGAGTGCCCTTGGATTTTCTGCCAAATAAGGCAACTAGGGCTTCAGCTTACATCTCCAGCAGCATTAGCCCACAAAAGCAAAGTCATTCACTCCTTGCTGGCTTTATGGCCTGGTGCTGTCTTCTCCATTTTGGCGGTGTACATATGACTAGGCATACACTTCTAGAATAAGCCAGTTTCATCCACATTGAATACCTGTTCAGCACAGTTACCCCCCCTCCCTTATTATCTCGGCCAAAGCAATAGGAAACATTTTTGCTGCTTCCTCATCTCCACTTGCAGCTTTCCCTTGCAATATTATATTATGCAAAGTAGCACAAGCCTTAAAACGGTTAAATCACCCTCTACTAGTAACAAATTCCTCACCTGCACTGCCTTTCCCCTTTTCAAATCTTCGAATAATATTTTAGCCTTTTCCTGTATTAATGATTCGGTTTTACGTCACGAACTCCCTTTTCTACTAAGGGCTAGGACGGTTGCCTTCTTACGAAGGACTTGTTTTGGCAGATGTAATCGTTACCCTGAGTGTATACCCTTCCTAACCTCAGTCCATGACGGGGCGCGAACCCTCGACCTGCCGCTTCAGAATCGCAGACGCTACCATTTTGCCACGGAGACTACCTTTTCCTGTATTAATATAAGGCTTAATGGGATACACCATCGATTTTGGTCTTCAAGCCAATGCACTAGCAATCTCTATATCTCGATCATAAGGCGACTATGCTTCCTCGTGATCACAGTGTCCATCATAGGAGCTGAACCTTTCACGTGATCACAGATGCGATCTTTGTCTTTGATGATCCACTGCTATATGGGCTAATCCGATATTTCCATGGTGATGGTTTTTTTTTATTTAATATTTTTTTTATTTTTTATTTTTTTTTAATTAATTTTTTTTTTTTATTATGAGTGTGACACCGGGACAGGCAGAAACTGCCCTCATCAATAAAGGCCCGGGGATGAGAAATTTCCAAGGCGAAGGAAAAGAAAAAGGTTAAGGACAAGGCAGATATGAGGTAATGTCACACAAAGGAAAACGATAGAGAGAAAAAAACAGTCAAAGTACAGAGGACCCAGATATATGGAGGACTAGGCTCTGAGGTGACAATAAATCTGCTTTTTGAAGGATGAAAGGTCATAAGAATTAGGAAAGACAGAAGGAGGAAGAGAGTTCCAGAGTCTGGAGGTAGATGGGAAGAAGCAGAGCTACAAATCTCCTCACAGTACCTGTGAGATGAGGCCGCTTGGCGAGTGTTACGCGGCCTCGACAGTGGAGGAGGGATGGAACTCGCTAACTCATCAGAACAGCGATGGAAGTAGTAGCGATAGAAAAGCGAAAGGGAAGATACCTTAAGGCGAAGAGAGAGAGAATCCAGGTTAGAAGTAAGAGAAGGATCATTAATGAGTCTGAATGCCTTAGATTCAACCCTATCAAGAAGATAAGTAAAGAAAGAAGCACCTCAGATGTGTAAGCAGTATTCTAAGCAGGGAAGGATAAGACCCTCTGTAAATTTTAAATAACTGCAAAGAGGAAAAGTAATGACAAAAACGAAACAAAATCCCTAATTTTTTGGATGAAGATTTAGTTATTTGGATTATGCGATTCCTCCAAGACAAGTTAGAGGCTAGCTGGATTCTAATATGTTGATAGAGTTAAGAAGGTAAATTTCATTAGTTTCGAAGACAATAGGGGTATCAGGAGGAGAAGAAGTTAAAGAGATGGCCAGAAACTGTGTCTTGGAGGCATTGAATTTAACTAAATTTTGAGTGCCCCACTCAGATATTCTCTGCAAATCGGAGGTAAGAGTAGAAGAAAGAGTGACACGAGATTGATTACGAGTAACAGATGAAGGTTGTGAAGAAAAGGCAGAGGAAAAGTGAAGGGAAGAATCATCAGCAAAGGCTTGAAGAAGAGAGGAAGATGGGAATTGTAGAAGATCATTGATGAAGAGAAGGAACAGATAAGGTGAAAGAACAGAGCCCTGTGGAATACCATTGGTAACAGAGAAAGGGCTAGATGTCGCACCATCAACAACTACAGATATGGAACGGTCAGTAAGAAAACTGGAAATCAGAGAACAGAAAGAAGGGGTAAAGGCATAGGCAGGGAGTTTGGCCAACAGAGCCTTGTGCCAGACACTGTCAAAAGCCTTAGAGATATCAAGGGCAACGACAAAGGATTCCCCATAGTTCCTCAGAGAAGATGACCATACATGAGTAAGATAGGACAGGAGATCACCAGTGGATCTTGCCTTGCGGAAGCCGTACTGGTGATCGGAGATAAGCGAGTTAGATTCAAGACGTTTCAAGAAGTGAGAATTGAGCAAATTTTTGAAAACTTCAGCAATAGAGGAGGTTAGAGCAATAGGTCGGTAGTTAGAAGGAATAGAGCGGTCACCCTTCGTAGGAACAGGTTGAACTAGAGCATGCTTCCAAGATGAAGGATAGATACTGGTTGACAGAAAGAGGTGAAAAAGATGCAAAGCATGGGAGCCAGTTCATCTGCAAACTCCATAAGGAACCTTGCAGGGATACCATAGGGACCAGATGCCTTGTTCATCTTTAGTGAGCGAAGAACCTTATGAACTTTGCGTGAAAAATGGATAAGGGAGGGCACAGGGTTAGAGAGGGGTAAAAACTGTGGAACAGGTGCGCTGGAATCGTTGATAGAAGAGTTGGCAGAAAAATGAGAGCCAAAGAGAGTGGCTTTGTCAGTGAGAGAGCAAGCTATAGAACCATCAGAACGAATGAGAGGTGGAAGGCTTGAGTTACAGAAGTTTTTGGAGAGGATTTTGGCTAAGGACCAGAAGCATTTGTCAGTGGGAGAGTTTGTTAAGGTCATCAACTTTCCTTCTTATAAAGGAAGCCTTAGACCTTCGAATCTGAGCTGTACAGCGATTCCTAGCTATAATAAAAGCAGAGCGAGTTAAGCCGGAAGGAGAGGCTTGGTACAGTCGGTGTGCCCGCTTCTTGTCCTGGATAGCCATGGAGCAGGCATGGTCAAACCAAGGTTTAGGGGGAAAAGAAAGTTTTTGTAGAAGAGGGGATGTACGCCTCCATTCCCGTGGTCATGATCTCGGCAACTTTTAGAACTACTTGATCAGGGTTGTGGGACCGAAAGCAATAGTCATCCCATGGGAAGTCAAAGAAGAAGTTA
Organism: Halocaridina rubra; assembly: GCA_037179515.1. Classification (NCBI taxonomy): domain Eukaryota; kingdom Metazoa; phylum Arthropoda; class Malacostraca; order Decapoda; family Atyidae; genus Halocaridina; species Halocaridina rubra. Next base: position 33,427 of record JAXCGZ010000808.1, read on the forward strand.
CGCAAATTTTCATGTTGGGTACGCTCGAAGTGCCAAAGGCGACGCTGAGGGAATGGTGGTGGGGGAGCAAAAATGGAAGAGATTGAGATCATAGAATGGTCAGATTTACTAAGAGGGGAAAGCACAGAATAAGAGTAGTTTGAAGGGTTAGAAGTAAAAAATAGGTCAAGAGTATTTGCAGTGTGTTTGTGACCATCAGGAACTTGAGTAGGATGTTTGATAATATGCTTCAGATCGTGAGTAATAGAGAAAGCAAGGGCCTCGCTTCCTCCCACATCAGTGTGAGTAGAATGAAGCCACTCACTGTGTTGTACATTGAAGTCTCCAATGTAGAGAACTTCAGCATGTGGGTGAGAAGATAGCAAGGACTCATGGCACGAGGACAGATATTCAAAGAAAGACACAAACTCGGTGGAGTTTGGAGAACAGTAGCAGAAGCAAAGGAAGATAGTGGTAGTGGGGAGATAGACTTTTAGCCAGAGAACATCAAAGTCAGGAGATTCAAGGTCCATGAGCCATGCAGTAGGAGTGTTAGTGTTGCAGTATGCACAGACCCCACCTTTGGAACGAAAACGAGTATACAGATTATAATGAGAGATTTGAAATGGGTCAGTGGAAGCATGTATAGACAGCTGGGTTTCAGATAGGAGGAGGAGGTTAGGGAGGAAAGTGCCCAAGTGCTGTTCCACAGATGAAAGATTAGAGTTCAGCCCACAGATGTTAGAATAGTGAAGAGTGAAAAAACTAGATCTATTGGGAGGTGCAAGGTAATGGGCGGAACCATTACTACCACCAGGCGTGTCTGCCCTCAAGCCAATATTGGAGTCAGCACGATCCCCGGAGTCTCTTCGCACCCCTCTATGCCAGGTACTGGGGGCCATTAGCTGTGGACCTTCCATAAATAATAACGAATGTGAGGGAAAAGAAAGTAATAGAGACAGATGTGGGGAATGTTGTGACTTGTCAAATGTAATGGAATAGCAAGAGATGTGTAATGAATACACCAGAATATTCAGTGTAGATGTAGGCATGAGGAAAGAACCGTCCTGAAGGAAGACTCAACCTGGAACTGTCTGGACCAGTCCTAGTTGCATCCTAATTCCTTCAGTTGTAGTCTTTCAACTGGCAGCTGGTGCCATGGTCAACCTACTAATCTTATTGGCACTGCCATCAGAACTATCACTAAAACATTTGGGAGGCATAGTAATGTCAGTAACGAACAAACACAATTAGAGAGCAGATGAAAACACTAGTCACAACACAATATGACGGGCGGGAATAAACTGAGTGGTGGTTCTTCTTCCTCTTCTAATGCCGCATGACACCTTGTTCTTACACTATGCTCAACAAACTATTTTGAATATAACAATAGGTATAAACAAATAAAGCCATTAACTTGATAAATGTTAATACAACTGTGTTTTTTGCTGTGTATTCGTGTGTATTTCAAATAAAATCGTATTTACAGCTATGTCTTTGTGTTTTTTCAAATTCAATATAATCCTTCAATGTAACCAAATATATATACAAAGCCATTAACTTGATAAATATGAATACTGCCAGGTAGGTTGAAAAATTGATTAATTAATAATTTATTAATTATTTATTAACAAAGAATTATGTAACTCGGAACGATAGTATATGAGGACCTACTGTATATATATATATATATATATATATATATATATATATATATATATATATATATATATATATATTTATTTATTTTTTGTGTATAATTATGACGCAGGGCAGATAAAAAAAAGTAAATTAAATCTACCCTCATCGAGCCTGGGTACGAAGAAAACATAAAGAGAAACAGATGGGGTGTATTGTGACTTGTCAGATGTGATAGGATAATAAGAGTTGTATAACTAATATCCAAGAATATTCGATGTTGATGTAGGCATAGAAAGAGAACCGTAACTGAAGGAAGACTTAACATCAAACTGTCCTGGACAGTCTTACTTAAGTCCACAAGACACTTCAGCTGTAGTATCGCAACGGGCGGTTGATGCCATAGGCCAACCTACTACTTTGAAAATATATATATATATATATATATATATATATATATATATATATATATATATATATATATATATATATATATATATATATATATATATGGAAGGAAAAGCCCATTAAATAAGACAACGAAAATATATATATATATAAAGTACTTATTAATTTCGTGACCTAAATTGGTCACTTTCTCAAAGTACAATGGCAAGAGATATAACTAGCAAAACAGAAGAAAGCTTGAAAAGAAGGAGACTAAAGTGCCGCCCATGAGTCTTAAGCATTGGTTTAATAGATAACAATCTTAAATGCCCGCCGGGGTTAGTCACTAATCCCCACAAACAGGCCGCAAAAGGAATTAAATTCCATACTTGGCTAAATTATATTAACAAAAGAATCTTAAGAATAGTAATTATATATATATATATATATATATATATATATATATATATATATATATATATATATATATATATATATATATATATATATATATATATATTTATATATATATATTTTATATATATATATTTTATATATATATATTTTATATATATATATTTATATATATATATATATATATATATATATATATATATATATATATATATATATATATATATATATATATATATATATATATATATATATATATATATATATATATATATATATATATATATATATATATATATATATATATATATATATATATATATATATATATATATACGCACACCCATATACATATATATACATACACATACATACGCACATACATATATATAAATATATACACATACACATATATACATATACATATATATATATATAAACATATACATATACACATACATACATGCACATATATATATATATATATATATATATATATATATATATATATATATATATATATATATATATATATATATATATATATATATATATATATATATATATATATATATATATATATATACATACACACACACACACACACACACACACACACACACACACACACACACACACACACACATAAAGCTACAGGTCCCGATGACATATCCCCTCATGTGCTTAAAAAATGCGCAAACACAATATCAGTGGCACTAAGTATCATATTTAAGGAGTCACTGGAGTCGGGGGAGATTCCAAGATGCTGGAAACAAGCAAATGTGATACCTATCTTCAAAAAGGGAAGGAGGGATACGGCTCTGAACTATAGACCAGTTTCCTTGACCAGCATAGTTTGCAAAGTTATGGAGAAACTACTAAGGAAACATATCTCTCTTCACTTGGAATCCTTCAACTTTTTGTCAGTGAGGCAACATGGTTTCAGAGAAGGTAGATCAACAGTAACAAACTTATTAGAATTTTATGATGAGGTAAGCCAAATCTTACAGGAAAGAGAGGGCTGGGCAGATTGCATATTCCTAGACTTCCAGAAAGCGTTTGACACTGTTCCACATGGGAGACTTATTAGGAAGCTGCAATCAATGGCTAGAATAGGTGGAAATATTTTGGAATGGATAAAAACTTACTTAGAAGGAAGGGAACAGAGGGTTAGAGTAAGACACTCAGTGTCTGAATGGAGAAGAGTTAGTAGTGGAGTTCCACAGGGTTCAGTTTTAGGGCCACTTTTGTTCCTTGTATATGTAAATGACCTACCAGAGTCTGTAAATTCATTCATGAATATGTTTGCAGATGATGCAAAGATTGTGAAGAAAGTAAAAAACGAGAACAATGGTAGAGAACTTCAGGAGGATCTAAGTAATCTGCATGAGTGGTCAGAAAAGTGGCTAATGAAATTCAATACTTCAAAATGTAAGGTAATGAGAATGGGTACAAGTGCAAGAAGGCCCAAGCTTGACTACTCGGTGGCTGGAGTACAACTTCAAGAGACAGAAAATGAGAGAGATCTAGGAGTAAACATACTGGCAGATTTGTCTCCAGAAATACATATAAATGGCATTGTAAGGACAGCATATGCATTCTTATCAAATGTAAGGGTAGCCTTCAGGCACATGGACAAGGAAATGTTCAGAAATATTTATGTAACCTATGTGAGGCCAAAACTCGAATATGCAGCCCCCTTTTGGAATCCGCACTTGAAAAAGCACATAGCTAAGCTTGAAAAAGTTCAAAGACATGCCACGAAACTGGTGCCAGAAATACGCAATCTCAGTTATGATGAGAGGCTGAGGGAATTAGACTTACCATCACTCGAAGCTAGAAGAGTGAGGGGGGATATGGTGACAGTCTTTAAATTCCTTCATGGTTATGATAGAGTGGATAGGGATCGATATTTTGATATGGCTGGCTCTAGAACTAGAGGTCATAGTTTGAAGCTTCGTAAGAAAACTTCTTCGCAGGATGTAAGGAAATACTTTTTCAGTGTAAGAGTAGTTGATAATTGGAATTTGCTAAGCGAGGAGGTAGTTAATGCTATCTCAATCCATAGTTTTAAGGACAGGTATGATAAGTATCACTAAGTATAAAATGGAACCGATCAGGAGACGGGAAGATGCGAGCTTTGGGCTCTTTACCGTAAACACAATTAGGTAATCACATAGAGTGTGTGTGTGTGTGTGTGTATGTGTAAAGTGCCCCTCCCTTGTTGGCTGGGACAAAAAGAGTGTAGGGGGTTGGGTAGAATAGAATGTTGGAGAGAGAGAGAGAGAGAGAGAGAGAGAGAGAGAAGAGAGAGAGAGAGAGAGAGAGAGAGAGAGAGAGAGAGAGAGAGAGAGAGGAGAGAGAGAGAGAGAGAGAGAGAGAGAGAGAGAGAGAATCTTTAAGTAACTCTTGTTCATTCAACCAAAACTACATTATTTATAGTAAAAATACTGGTTTAATTACGAATTCGTAATAATAATGATGATGATAATAATAATAATAATAATAATAATAATGATAATAATGATAATAATAATCTCCCCAATCATCATCAAAGGAAAATTATTGTTGCCAATAATAATAATAATAATTATAATAATATTAATGATAATAATAATAATGATAATAATAATATCTAAGGAGAATTTTTAGAATAGACATCATGAAAGTAATGCAGAGGTATAGTAAACCCAGCAGAGAGCTGGATATTCATTACACATCCTTTATAATCCCTTCATATCTGACAGGTCATTACACTCTCCATCTCTGTTTCCCTTTACAGCCTGATAAAGGCTGTTTAATTTTATCATTTTTGGCCTGTCCTGGTGTCATAATCATCTTTAAAAAAAAAAAAAAAAAAAAAAAAAAATTTTTTTGAAAGGTGTTCCTACTTCGCGGTTTTCCTGTCTCGCACCGGGTTCTGGAACCGAACTACCGTGATAAGGGGGGCATTACTGTATATATATTATATATTATATATATAGTATATATAATATATATAATATATATATATTATATATAATATATATATTATATATAGTATATAATATATTATATATATATAATATATATATATAATATAATATATATATATATATATTTATATTAATATATAATATATATATATATATATAATATATATATAAATATATATATATATATATATATTATATAGTATATAATATATATATATATATATAATATATTATATATATATTATAATCTATATATATATATATAATATATATACATATATATATATATAATATATTATATATATATATATATATATACTATATATATATTATATATATAATATACTATATATATACTTACTATATTATATTATATATATATATATATTATATATATATATATATATACTATAATATATATATTATAATATACTATTATACTATATATATATACTATATAATATATATATAACTATATATATATATATATTCTATATCTATAATACTATAATATCAACTATATCATACTATATATACTCTAACTATATATCTATATATATATTGGCATTTATTATCCTACTAGAAATCTACGGTATTACCAAGCCAATTTTCAGTAATTTCCCTTCTGAACCTAAGCTTAAATCCATTACGAGTTCTGGTTTGATCATGAATATTTAAAACTTTATTAATTATCACCCTTGTAATGACCAGTCAGATGTGAAGGGGTTATACAAGATGTGTAATGAATATCCAGCTCTCTGCTAGGTTTTAATATACCTCTGCATTACTCTAATGATGTCTATTCCAAAAATTTTCCCTAGATTTTATTATTATTATTATTATTATTATTATTATTATTATTACTATTATTATTAGTATTATTTTTAACAATAATTATCCTTTGATGATGATTGTAGAGATTATTATTATTATTATTATTATTATTATTATTATTATTATTATTATTATTATTATTATTAATATCCTTATTATTACGAATTTGTAATTAAACCATTATTTTTACAATAAATATTGTAGTTTTGGTTGAATGAACAAGAGTTAAAGATTCTCTCTCTCTCTCTCTCTCTCTCTCTCTCTCTCTCTCTCTCTCTCTCTCTCTCTCTCTCTGCTGTGGGTGGACATCACAGTGGGGGGTTGGGGCTTGTCCTGGCTGACGAATAACCATTGTAAAATGGAAATAAAGTTTATTATTATTATTATTATTATTATTACTCTCTCTCTCTCTCTCTCTCTCTCTCTCTCTCTCTCTCTCTCTCTCTCTCCTCTC
>JAXCGZ010000809.1:0-2500 GCA_037179515.1 Halocaridina rubra
GTTCGTGCATTTAGAACATTGAACTAAATGTTCTTTACCATAATACTAGTAATACTAATGAAATGTCTTCTCGCTTCCATTTGATAAAAATATAACGAAATGTATTGAGGCATTAGGTTAGGTTAGGTTTCGTTAGTCAAGTTTCTTCACTCGAAGTAAGAGGGAGTTGCATATTATAATTGTCTTCAGATGTATTGTATATATTTTACATATTTTCATATCCCTCGTTTGAGGTGTTAAAGTAAACATATATCGTATTTTTCTCATCTTTTTGTTGTTATTATGAGTATTGTTGTTGTTATTATCATTATTATTATAGTTATTGTTATTTTTGTAATTGCTGTTATTGATATTTTTATTATTATTATTGTTATTCGTTTTTTTGTTATTATCGTTATTGCTATTATTGTTTTTTATTGTTATTATTGTTCTCGTTTTTATTCTACCTATAGTTAGGATTATAGCTATAGTTAATATTATCATTATTTTTAATCCCGCTTGGAGGCAAAAAATATCACCTCTGCATTCTCCTAAATGTTGGAAAAGTCGACTAAATAATAAATATTCTCATTATCATCATCACCATCATCATCATCACTATCACTATTGTTGTTGTTGTTGCTGCTGTTATTACTGATCACATCTCTTTTAAAACGAAGCCTCTCATCCAATCTGACATATTTTGACAATGGACTCGATTCGCTGGTCAGAAAGAGCAGCTTGTAAATTTTCTTTTATTCACATTTCAATCTCATGTTAGTTCCGGTTTTACGTCACGGACTACCTTTTCTACCAAGGCTAGGACGGTTGCCTTCTTGCGAAGGACTTGCTTTGGCAGATGTAATCGTTACCCTGAGTGCATACCTTGCTAACCTCAGACCGTGACGGGGCGCGAACCCTCGACCTGACGCCTCAGAGTCGCGGACGCTACCGCTTGAGCCATGGTGACTACTATTTCAATCTCATGTTAGTATATATATAGTATTCTTTTTGCCAAAGAAGTGAAGAAAAATGATGAAGTAATGACTGTAGAGGTGTGCAATGAAAATATCTTAATATCTAAGGCAAATATTTACTGCCACATCCTCCATGAGTGAAGAGAAAAAAAGCAAATTATATTCAAAGCAACTCAAACTTGCAATTATCTACCCGTTTCTCAACTGGAGATGAACAAAGCTGATTAACTTAACCTAATAACATGGTGCGAGTTTATAAAAGAATCTTTTAATTTATTTTAACATTAAATTTGGCTTCTTTCGTTTAACTAGGCTAGTTCATCCCCAGTGAAGAGACAAGTCAATAATTATAACCAATGTTTCATAAGTGTCTTACATACTTCTTATATGCTTTGATGTTTTAATTTCACTTCTTGGGGGTGTAAAAGGAAACAATCACCGTAAACATATACAAATTTTGAATGTATTTCCAACATTAAATCATGGATATTTTCACATCCTTATTCATTACCCTAGCCAAATACCTTCAAATACCCCCCTCAAATTGCCGACAAACACCATCCCTTACCCACCATTACACCTCGAAATCATAGATGTGAACATGCCAATATGCATCCCATAGCAGTTAACTCAATTATTTCTATGAACATATTAATGCTGACATATACTCGAAAGGGGGTTTAAGACCATTCAAAGAAAATATTACTTGTTTGGAGTATTGTTTCTGGTATTATTATTATTATCATTATTATTATTATTATTATTATTATTATTATTATTATTATTATTATTATTATTATTATTATTATTATTATTATTATTATTATTATTATTATTATTATTATTATTGGAAGGAAGTGAAAAGAGTGAGGAAAGATGAATGTGGTAGGGAATAGAAGGTGAAAAGAGCAGATGGGCAATTGCTAGTGGATGAAATAAAAAGTGAGAGAGAGATGGGCTGAATATTATATGAACCTACTAAATGAGGAAGATGATAGAGAGGCAAAGATTGTGGCTGTGGGAAAAGAATGGAGAATGCCAGTGTTAGGAGATGAGAATAATAGAGAAATAACAAAAGAGGAGGTACATTTGGCCTTGAGAGCAACGAAAGCAGGTAAAGCACCAGGGATAGATGGGTGTCATGCTGAATGCTTATCAGAAGGTGGGGAGGCATTATTAGAATAGAAGGTTAGGTTGTTGAATGTATATTTCAGGAAAGGGAGGATCCCAGTTGACGTTTAGTTCCACTTTACAAAGGGAAGAGAGATAAGTATGAGTGTAGTAGTTTTATGGGAATTAGTTTGTTGAGTGTAGTTGGTAAAGTATATGAAAGAGTGTTGATTGAGAGAATTAGGAAAGGTCCTGAAAAATTGATTGGGGAAGAACAGTGTGGGATCAGGAGAGGAAGAGAATGTGTGGATCAGGTGTTTGCGGTAAGACAGGTGTGTGAGAAGTTCTTGGAGAAAGGTAGGGACACTTTTTGGGCTTTTATTGATTTAGAGAAAGCGTATGACAGGGTATATAGAGAGGGGTTGTGGAGGGTA
>JAXCGZ010000809.1:10000-27500 GCA_037179515.1 Halocaridina rubra
CAATCTTTGCATCATCTGCAAACATGTGTGTGATTACCTAATTGTGATTACCTAATTGTGTTTACGGGAAAGAGCCCGAAGCTCGTATCTTCCCAACTCCTCATCGGTTCCATTTTAGACTTAGTGATACTTATCGTACCTGTCCTTAAAACTATGGATTGAGATAGCATTAACTACCTCCTCGCTTAGCGAATTCCAATTATCAACTACTCTTACACTGAAAAAGTATTTCCTTACATCCTGCAAAGAAGTTTTCTTACGAAGCTTCAAACTATGACCTCTAGTTCTAATGCCAGCCATATCGAAATATCGATCCCCATCCACTCTATCATAACCATGAAGGAATTTAAAGACTGTCACCATATCCCCCCTTACTCTTCTAGCTTCGAGTGATGGCAAGTCTAATTCCCTCAGCCTCTCATCATAACCGAGATTGCGTATTTCTGGCACCAGTTTCGTGGCATGTCTTTGAACTTTTTCAAGCTTAGCTATGTGCTTTTTCAAGTGCGGATTCCAAAAGGGGGCTGCATATTCGAGTTTTGGCCTCACATAGGTTACATAAATATTTCTGAACATTTCCTTGTCCATGTGCCTGAAGGCTACCCTTACATTTGATAAGAATGCATATGCTGTCCTTACTACGCCATTTATATGTATTTCTGGAGACAAATCTGCCCGTATGTTTACTCCTAGATCTCTCTCATTTTCTGTCTCTTGAAGTTGTACTCCAGCCACCGAGTTGTCAAGCTTGGGCCTTCTTGCACTTGTACCCATTCTCATTACCTTACATTTTGAGGTATTGAATTTCATTAGCCACTTTTCTGACCACTCATGCAGATTATTTAGATCCTCCTGAAGTTCTCTACCATTGTTCTCGTTTTTTACTTTCTTCACAATCTTTGCATCATCTGCAAACATGTGTGTGATTACCTAATTGTGATTACCTAATTGTGTTTACGGGAAAGAGCCCAAAGCTCGTATCTTCCCGTCTCCTCATCGGTTCCATTTTAGACTTAGTGATACTTATCGTACCTGTCCTTAAAACTATGGATTGAGATAGCATTAACTACCTCCTCGCTTAGCGAATTCCAATTATCAACTACTCTTACACTGAAAAAGTATTTCCTTACATCCTGCAAAGAAGTTTTCTTACGAAGCTTCAAACTATGACCTCTAGTTCTAATGCCAGCCATATCGAAATATCGATCCCCATCCACTCTATCATAACCATGAAGGAATTTAAAGACTGTCACCATATCCCCCCTTACTCTTCTAGCTTCGAGTGATGGCAAGTCTAATTCCCTCAGCCTCTCATCATAACCGAGATTGCGTATTTCTGGCACCAGTTTCGTGGCATGTCTTTGAACTTTTTCAAGCTTAGCTATGTGCTTTTTCAAGTGCGGATTCCAAAAGGGGGCTGCATATTCGAGTTTTGGCCTCACATAGGTTACATAAATATTTCTGAACATTTCCTTGTCCATGTGCCTGAAGGCTACCCTTACATTTGATAAGAATGCATATGCTGTCCTTACTACGCCATTTATATGTATTTCTGGAGACAAATCTGCCCGTATGTTTACTCCTAGATCTCTCTCATTTTCTGTCTCTTGAAGTTGTACTCCAGCCACCGAGTTGTCAAGCTTGGGCCTTCTTGCACTTGTACCCATTCTCATTACCTTACATTTTGAGGTATTGAATTTCATTAGCCACTTTTCTGACCACTCATGCAGATTATTTAGATCCTCCTGAAGTTCTCTACCATTGTTCTCGTTTTTTACTTTCTTCACAATCTTTGCATCATCTGCAAACATGTGTGTGATTACCTAATTGTGATTACCTAATTGTGTTTACGGGAAAGAGCCCAAAGCTCGTATCTTCCCAACTCCTCATCGGTTCCATTTTAGACTTAGTGATACTTATCGTACCTGTCCTTAAAACTATGGATTGAGATAGCATTAACTACCTCCTCGCTTAGCGAATTCCAATTATCAACTACTCTTACACTGAAAAAGTATTTCCTTACATCCTGCAAAGAAGTTTTCTTACGAAGCTTCAAACTATGACCTCTAGTTCTAATGCCAGCCATATCGAAATATCGATCCCCATCCACTCTATCATAACCATGAAGGAATTTAAAGACTGTCACCATATCCCCCCTTACTCTTCTAGCTTCGAGTGATGGCAAGTCTAATTCCCTCAGCCTCTCATCATAACCGAGATTGCGTATTTCTGGCACCAGTTTCGTGGCATGTCTTTGAACTTTTTCAAGCTTAGCTATGTGCTTTTTCAAGTGCGGATTCCAAAAGGGGGCTGCATATTCGAGTTTTGGCCTCACATAGGTTACATAAATATTTCTGAACATTTCCTTGTCCATGTGCCTGAAGGCTACCCTTACATTTGATAAGAATGCATATGCTGTCCTTACTACGCCATTTATATGTATTTCTGGAGACAAATCTGCCCGTATGTTTACTCCTAGATCTCTCTCATTTTCTGTCTCTTGAAGTTGTACTCCAGCCACCGAGTTGTCAAGCTTGGGCCTTCTTGCACTTGTACCCATTCTCATTACCTTACATTTTGAGGTATTGAATTTCATTAGCCACTTTTCTGACCACTCATGCAGATTATTTAGATCCTCCTGAAGTTCTCTACCATTGTTCTCGTTTTTTACTTTCTTCACAATCTTTGCATCATCTGCAAACATGTGTGTGATTACCTAATTGTGATTACCTAATTGTGTTTACGGGAAAGAGCCCAAAGCTCGTATCTTCCCGTCTCCTCATCGGTTCCATTTTAGACTTAGTGATACTTATCGTACCTGTCCTTAAAACTATGGATTGAGATAGCATTAACTACCTCCTCGCTTAGCGAATTCCAATTATCAACTACTCTTACACTGAAAAAGTATTTCCTTACATCCTGCAAAGAAGTTTTCTTACGAAGCTTCAAACTATGACCTCTAGTTCTAATGCCAGCCATATCGAAATATCGATCCCCATCCACTCTATCATAACCATGAAGGAATTTAAAGACTGTCACCATATCCCCCCTTACTCTTCTAGCTTCGAGTGATGGCAAGTCTAATTCCCTCAGCCTCTCATCATAACCGAGATTGCGTATTTCTGGCACCAGTTTCGTGGCATGTCTTTGAACTTTTTCAAGCTTAGCTATGTGCTTTTTCAAGTGCGGATTCCAAAAGGGGGCTGCATATTCGAGTTTTGGCCTCACATAGGTTACATAAATATTTCTGAACATTTCCTTGTCCATGTGCCTGAAGGCTACCCTTACATTTGATAAGAATGCATATGCTGTCCTTACTACGCCATTTATATGTATTTCTGGAGACAAATCTGCCCGTATGTTTACTCCTAGATCTCTCTCATTTTCTGTCTCTTGAAGTTGTACTCCAGCCACCGAGTTGTCAAGCTTGGGCCTTCTTGCACTTGTACCCATTCTCATTGCCTTACATTTTGAGGTATTGAATTTCATTAGCCACTTTTCTGACCACTCATGCAGATTATTTAGATCCTCCTGAAGTTCTCTACCATTGTTCTCGTTTTTTACTTTCTTCACAATCTTTGCATCATCTGCAAACATATTCATGAATGAATTTACAGACTCTGGTAGGTCATTTACATATACAAGGAACAAAAGTGGCCCTAAAACTGAACCCTGTGAAACTCCACTACTAACTCTTCTCCATTCAGACACTGAGTGTCTTACTCTAACCCTCTGTTCCCTTCCTTCTAAGTAAGTTTTTATCCATTCCAAAACATTTCCACCTATTCTAGCCATTGAGTGCAGCTTCCTAATAAGTCTCCCATGTGGAACAGTGTCAAACGCTTTCTGGAAGTCTAGGAATATGCAATCTGCCCAGCCCTCTCTTTCCTGTAAGATTTGGCTTACCTCATCATAAAATTCTAATAAGTTTGTTACTGTTGATCTACCTTCTCTGAAGCCATGTTGCCTCACTGACAAAAAGTTGAAGGATTCCAAGTGAAGAGAGATATGTTTCCTTAGTATGTTTCCTTAGTAGACAAGTATGATAAGTATCACTAAGTACAAAATGGAACCGACCTGAAAGCAGGGAGTTACGATCATGGTTTTTTTTTCCGTATGTGTGTGTGTGTGTGCGTGTGTGTGTGTGTGTGTGTGTGTGTGTGTATGTGTATGTGTGTGTGTGTGTGTGTGTGTGTGTGTGTGTGTGTGTGTGTTCGTGTGTGTGTGTGATTACCTAATTGTGATTACCTAATTGTGTTTACGGGAAAGAGCCCAAAGCTCGTATCTTCCCGTCTCCTCATCGGTTCCATTTTAGACTTAGTGATACTTATCGTACCTGTCCTTAAAACTATGGATTGAGATAGCATTAACTACCTCCTCGCTTAGCGAATTCCAATTATCAACTACTCTTACACTGAAAAAGTATTTCCTTACATCCTGCAAAGAAGTTTTCTTACGAAGCTTCAAACTATGACCTCTAGTTCTAATGCCAGCCATATCGAAATATCGATCCCCATCCACTCTATCATAACCATGAAGGAATTTAAAGACTGTCACCATATCCCCCCTTACTCTTCTAGCTTCGAGTGATGGCAAGTCTAATTCCCTCAGCCTCTCATCATAACCGAGATTGCGTATTTCTGGCACCAGTTTCGTGGCATGTCTTTGAACTTTTTCAAGCTTAGCTATGTGCTTTTTCAAGTGCGGATTCCAAAAGGGGGCTGCATATTCGAGTTTTGGCCTCACATAGGTTACATAAATATTTCTGAACATTTCCTTGTCCATGTGCCTGAAGGCTACCCTTACATTTGATAAGAATGCATATGCTGTCCTTACTACGCCATTTATATGTATTTCTGGAGACAAATCTGACCGTATGTTTACTCCTAGATCTCTCTCATTTTCTGTCTCTTGAAGTTGTACTCCAGCCACCGAGTTGTCAAGCTTGGGCCTTCTTGCACTTGTACCCATTCTCATTACCTTACATTTTGAGGTATTGAATTTCATTAGCCACTTTTCTGACCACTCATGCAGATTATTTAGATCCTCCTGAAGTTCTCTACCATTGTTCTCGTTTTTTACTTTCTTCACAATCTTTGCATCATCTGCAAACATGTGTGTGATTACCTAATTGTGATTACCTAATTGTGTTTACGGGAAAGAGCCCAAAGCTCGTATCTTCCCGTCTCCTCATCGGTTCCATTTTAGACTTAGTGATACTTATCGTACCTGTCCTTAAAACTATGGATTGAGATAGCATTAACTACCTCCTCGCTTAGCGAATTCCAATTATCAACTACTCTTACACTGAAAAAGTATTTCCTTACATCCTGCAAAGAAGTTTTCTTACGAAGCTTCAAACTATGACCTCTAGTTCTAATGCCAGCCATATCGAAATATCGATCCCCATCCACTCTATCATAACCATGAAGGAATTTAAAGACTGTCACCATATCCCCCCTTACTCTTCTAGCTTCGAGTGATGGCAAGTCTAATTCCCTCAGCCTCTCATCATAACCGAGATTGCGTATTTCTGGCACCAGTTTCGTGGCATGTCTTTGAACTTTTTCAAGCTTAGCTATGTGCTTTTTCAAGTGCGGATTCCAAAAGGGGGCTGCATATTCGAGTTTTGGCCTCACATAGGTTACATAAATATTTCTGAACATTTCCTTGTCCATGTGCCTGAAGGCTACCCTTACATTTGATAAGAATGCATATGCTGTCCTTACTACGCCATTTATATGTATTTCTGGAGACAAATCTGCCCGTATGTTTACTCCTAGATCTCTCTCATTTTCTGTCTCTTGAAGTTGTACTCCAGCCACCGAGTTGTCAAGCTTGGGCCTTCTTGCACTTGTACCCATTCTCATTACCTTACATTTTGAGGTATTGAATTTCATTAGCCACTTTTCTGACCACTCATGCAGATTATTTAGATCCTCCTGAAGTTCTCTACCATTGTTCTCGTTTTTTACTTTCTTCACAATCTTTGCATCATCTGCAAACATATTCATGAATGAATTTACAGACTCTGGTAGGTCATTTACATATACAAGGAACAAAAGTGGCCCTAAAACTGAACCCTGTGAAACTCCACTACTAACTCTTCTCCATTCAGACACTGAGTGTCTTACTCTAACCCTCTGTTCCCTTCCTTCTAAGTAAGTTTTTATCCATTCCAAAACATTTCCACCTATTCTAGCCATTGAGTGCAGCTTCCTAATAAGTCTCCCATGTGGAACAGTGTCAAACGCTTTCTGGAAGTCTAGGAATATGCAATCTGCCCAGCCCTCTCTTTCCTGTAAGATTTGGCTTACCTCATCATAAAATTCTAATAAGTTTGTTACTGTTGATCTACCTTCTCTGAAGCCATGTTGCCTCACTGACAAAAAGTTGAAGGATTCCAAGTGAAGAGAGATATGTTTCCTTAGTATGTTTCCTTAGTAGACAAGTATGATAAGTATCACTAAGTACAAAATGGAACCGACCTGAAAGCAGGGAGTTACGATCATGGTTTTTTTTTCCGTATGTGTGTGTGTGTGCGTGTGTGTGTGTGTGTGTGTGTGTGTGTGTGTATGTGTATGTGTGTGTGTGTGTGTGTGTGTGTGTGTGTGTGTGTGTGTGTGTGTGTGTGTGTGTGTTCGTGTGTGTGTGTGATTACCTAATTGTGATTACCTAATTGTGTTTACGGGAAAGAGCCCAAAGCTCGTATCTTCCCGTCTCCTCATCGGTTCCATTTTAGACTTATTGATACTTATCGTACCTGTCCTTAAAACTATGGATTGAGATAGCATTAACTACCTCCTCGCTTAGCGAATTCCAATTATCAACTACTCTTACACTGAAAAAGTATTTCCTTACATCCTGCAAAGAAGTTTTCTTACGAAGCTTCAAACTATGACCTCTAGTTCTAATGCCAGCCATATCGAAATATCGATCCCCATCCACTCTATCATAACCATGAAGGAATTTAAAGACTGTCACCATATCCCCCCTTACTCTTCTAGCTTCGAGTGATGGCAAGTCTAATTCCCTCAGCCTCTCATCATAACCGAGATTGCGTATTTCTGGCACCAGTTTCGTGGCATGTCTTTGAACTTTTTCAAGCTTAGCTATGTGCTTTTTCAAGTGCGGATTCCAAAAGGGGGCTGCATATTCGAGTTTTGGCCTCACATAGGTTACATAAATATTTCTGAACATTTCCTTGTCCATGTGCCTGAAGGCTACCCTTACATTTGATAAGAATGCATATGCTGTCCTTACTACGCCATTTATATGTATTTCTGGAGACAAATCTGCCCGTATGTTTACTCCTAGATCTCTCTCATTTTCTGTCTCTTGAAGTTGTACTCCAGCCACCGAGTTGTCAAGCTTGGGCCTTCTTGCACTTGTACCCATTCTCATTACCTTACATTTTGAGGTATTGAATTTCATTAGCCACTTTTCTGACCACTCATGCAGATTATTTAGATCCTCCTGAAGTTCTCTACCATTGTTCTCGTTTTTTACTTTCTTCACAATCTTTGCATCATCTGCAAACATATTCATGAATGAATTTACAGACTCTGGTAGGTCATTTACATATACAAGGAACAAAAGTGGCCCTAAAACTGAACCCTGTGAAACTCCACTACTAACTCTTCTCCATTCAGACACTGAGTGTCTTACTCTAACCCTCTGTTCCCTTCCTTCTAAGTAAGTTTTTATCCATTCCAAAACATTTCCACCTATTCTAGCCATTGAGTGCAGCTTCCTAATAAGTCTCCCATGTGGAACAGTGTCAAACGCTTTCTGGAAGTCTAGGAATATGCAATCTGCCCAGCCCTCTCTTTCCTGTAAGATTTGGCTTACCTCATCATAAAATTCTAATAAGTTTGTTACTGTTGATCTACCTTCTCTGAAGCCATGTTGCCTCACTGACAAAAAGTTGAAGGATTCCAAGTGAAGAGAGATATGTTTCCTTAGTATGTTTCCTTAGTAGACAAGTATGATAAGTATCACTAAGTACAAAATGGAACCGACCTGAAAGCAGGGAGTTACGATCATGGTTTTTTTTTCCGTATGTGTGTGTGTGTGTGCGTGTGTGTGTGTGTGTGTGTGTGTGTGTGTGTGTATGTGTATGTGTGTGTGTGTGTGTGTGTGTGTGTGTGTGTGTGTGTGTTCGTGTGTGTGTGTGATTACCTAATTGTGATTACCTAATTGTGTTTACGGGAAAGAGCCCAAAGCTCGTATCTTCCCGTCTCCTCATCGGTTCCATTTTAGACTTAGTGATACTTATCGTACCTGTCCTTAAAACTATGGATTGAGATAGCATTAACTACCTCCTCGCTTAGCGAATTCCAATTATCAACTACTCTTACACTGAAAAAGTATTTCCTTACATCCTGCAAAGAAGTTTTCTTACGAAGCTTCAAACTATGACCTCTAGTTCTAATGCCAGCCATATCGAAATATCGATCCCCATCCACTCTATCATAACCATGAAGGAATTTAAAGACTGTCACCATATCCCCCCTTACTCTTCTAGCTTCGAGTGATGGCAAGTCTAATTCCCTCAGCCTCTCATCATAACCGAGATTGCGTATTTCTGGCACCAGTTTCGTGGCATGTCTTTGAACTTTTTCAAGCTTAGCTATGTGCTTTTTCAAGTGCGGATTCCAAAATTGGGCTGCATATTCGAGTTTTGGCCTCACATAGGTTACATAAATATTTCTGAACATTTCCTTGTCCATGTGCCTGAAGGCTACCCTTACATTTGATAAGAATGCATATGCTGTCCTTACTACGCCATTTATATGTATTTCTGGAGACAAATCTGCCCGTATGTTTACTCCTAGATCTCTCTCATTTTCTGTCTCTTGAAGTTGTACTCCAGCCACCGAGTAGTCAAGCTTGGGCCTTCTTGCACTTGTACCCATTCTCATTACCTTACATTTTGAGGTATTGAATTTCATTAGCCACTTTTCTGACCACTCATGCAGATTATTTAGATCCTCCTGAAGTTCTCTACCATTGTTCTCGTTTTTTACTTTCTTCACAATCTTTGCATCATCTGCAAACATATTCATGAATGAATTTACAGACTCTGGTAGGTCATTTACATATACAAGGAACAAAAGTGGCCCTAAAACTGAACCCTGTGAAACTCCACTACTAACTCTTCTCCATTCAGACACTGAGTGTCTTACTCTAACCCTCTGTTCCCTTCCTTCTAAGTAAGTTTTTATCCATTCCAAAACATTTCCACCTATTCTAGCCATTGAGTGCAGCTTCCTAATAAGTCTCCCATGTGGAACAGTGTCAAACGCTTTCTGGAAGTCTAGGAATATGCAATCTGCCCAGCCTTCTCTTTCCTGTAAGATTTGGCTTACCTCATCATAAAATTCTAATAAGTTTGTTACTGTTGATCTACCTTCTCTGAAGCCCTGTTGCCTCACTGACAAAGAGTTAAAGGATTCCAAGTGAAGAGAGATATGTTTCCTTAGTAGTTTCTCCATAAGTTTGCAAACTATGCTGGTCAAGGAAACTGGTCTATAGTTCAGAGCCGTATCCCTCCTTCCCTTTTTGAAGATAGGTATCACATTTGCTTGTTTCCAGCATCTTGGAATCTCCCCCGACTCCAGTGACTCCTTAAATATGATACTTAGTGCCACTGATATTGTGTTTGCGCATTTTTTAAGCACATGAGGGGATATGTCATCAGGACCTGTAGCTTTATGAACATCTAAATCCATCAGCGCTTTGCATACCTCTGTGGCTGTAAGGTTGATGTTCTCTAATACCGGTCCTTGAGCTTCTATCACTGCAATCTGAGGGGGTGGGGTATTTTCTACTGTAAAAACTGACTGAAACTCCTTGTTCAAATCTTTGCAGATCTCTTCGTCCGTCTCAGTGATGCTTCCATCCGCTCTCTTTAGCCTTAAAACCTGTTCTTTTACCTTCAGTTTTCCTCTGATAAAGCTGTGGAAAAGCTTGGGATTTTCTTTAGCCTTCCTGGTGATGTCCCTCTCATAATCTCTCTCTGCCTCTCTCCTTTTACTTAGGTAGTCATTTCTTGCTCTTTTGTAGGTTTGCCAGGCATTTATGTTTTTTCTCTTCCTATACCTTTTCCAGCATTTGTCTCTCCACTCCTTAGCTCTTTTACACCCATTATCGAACCATTTCTCTCTGGCATGAATTACACCTACTTTGGTGACAGGTATGCAGCAATCTACTATCTTCCCATATTTCTCACAAAAGATGTCATACATTTCTTGTACAGATTTGTTGTAAAATAAGGTTCTCCAGTCAATAACTGCAAAAAGCTCATTCATTTTGATGTAATCTCCTTTCCGATAGTTCCTCCTCATGTCCTCAGTGCCTCTACTCTCAGGAAGAATATCTTCAATGATATACTCCATCAACAACACACAGTGGTCACTCTTTCCAATTGGTGGTTCATACTCAATATTTTCAATATCCAACACTTTATCTGTGAACACTAGATCAAGTAGTGATGGCTCATCCCCACTCCTGGCTCTTGTTGGTTCCATTACATGTTGGTGTAGGAAATTCCCTTGTACGCAATCTAGGAATTTTGCCCCGAATGAGTCCTCACCACTGTGTGGGTCAAGATTTATCCAATCTATCTCTTTATGATTAAAGTCTCCCATAATCAAAATCCTACATTTTTTCTCCCGTGCCATGTTAACAACTGAGTTTATGGCTTCAATAGTACCTATATGACTTTCCTCATAAATTTCAAACCTATTCTGGTTCCTTGGTGGGTTGTATACAACAGTTATTATAATGCTCTCTGACCCAGTATTTATGCGAGCAACAAGAAATTCCCTGAACTCACTTTCTATAGCCAAGTTTATTTCTTCAACTTGAATCCTCTCACTTATGAGCAGTGCTATCCCTCCACCAGTCCTCTCAGATCTTTCAACCCTTAGTATTCTGAAGCCCTTAGGAAAAACTGTGACACTGTTTATGTCCTCACTCAACTTAGTCTCTGTAATTGCTACTATATCTGCCTTACTGTTGTGGATCCTATCTTTTAATTCTACTGCCTTACCAGCTAATCCATCAGCATTTGTGTATAACAATCTTAATGAGGCCCCATCCCCTGATCTTCTGTCATTATCTTCTTTATCTCCCCTTTGTCTGGAAGTATTCTGTAACGAAATTTTTTCTTCTCTTCTTCATTTCTCTCATCATTTAACCTTCTTGCCTCTTGCAACAAATTTTTTATCTTTCCCATCTCTTCCTGTGTTCTGTATCGTCTAATGAACACTTCTTTGCATTCTTGAAGGTCTTTTAGACTTTTTTTTCTCAACAATATTTCCCTACATGTTTCCCCTCTCTCAAAGGTTACTTTTGTTGGTCTCGGCTTTCCTTCCCTCGAATATTTACCTAGTTGGTGTATGTTTACAATATCCTCAGGACCACATACTACTCCAAGCTTTCTTATCAGGTCTACAACCTTAGCTTTATTTTCTTCAAGTCTCCCCTGCCATGTTGGCTCCTGGGATTCACTTATGCCTGAGATTACCACTGTCTTCTCCTTATCAAGTGCCTGTCTGATGAGTGGGTTTGCCCTTTCCATCACAACGTCTTTCATTTTTTCGATTACTGTCTCTTTATAGTCAACTGTTTGTATGTTTTCCAGTGCCACCACCTTTACAGCCTCTTTTACTGCCACATTCCCCTTTAGTGCATCAGCAAAGGACGTTTTCATGGCATCATTTTCCATATTCAGCTCCTGGAACTCTTTTCTGAACTGTTCAATGTTTTCCTTAATCTGGACATTCCAAGCAGCAATCTCGTCTCTCTCAGAAGAGAGCAGTGAACTAACATCTAATTCCTTTAGGTTGTCATTCAGCTGTTTGTTTTTATCTTCTTGTTTAGAAATTCTAGATTCTAGTTGACTCTTTTCCCCTTCCAGCTTCTTTATTCTTTTTTCTAGTTCCTTTCTCTCCTGCCCTTGTGCTTTATTTGCTTCCTCCAAAGATCTTATTTGTTCTCTGAGTGTTTCATTCTCTTTCATTTCTCCATCCATATTCCGAATTTTATCATCAAGGCTTATAACCATTTCCTCTAACTTCTTGATTCTCTGTTTAAGTCCCCTGATGGCTACCCCTCCTCCCGACCCATGGGTGGGAGAGGTTTGGGACAGAGATGGCGTCATTTTTATGTCCTCCCTCTCACAGAATATAGAAAGAAGACGAGAAAGAGGAAAAAAAAAGAAAAAAACTTTTAATTGAGCTTCACACAGAATTTTTATATCTCCATATAAGTGCTATTTAGTGACTCAGTTTGTTTCTTTTCTGGTAACACACATCTTAACTTAAAAACTTCACCATGGTAATTTAAGTATAAAAAGAAAAAGAAAAACAAAAGTCAAACCTGAAGGAAAATTCGAATTTGTGTTTGAGGTGGCACCCACCTGTTTCTGCTATATATTCTTCCTAACTGATAAACTGACTTGCTAACCAAGATATGTTATCACGGGATTAGACTTTACATTTAACTCAATATATATACAAAATAAAAAAAATAGTAAAGGAGAAAGCTAAAAGAAAAGCAAAAAAATGAAGGAAATAAGACTGCTGTACTACTTGGCAACTTAACTCAGTACTGTTGACAGGTGGAAATTTGGTAATTTTTTTTTCTTTTATTATTCAATTATATCGTGTATCAAACTAACTAACTAGTTAATATAAATGTGTGTGTGTGTGTGTGTGTGTGTGTGTGTGTGTGTGTGTGTGTGTGTGTGTGTGTGTGTGTGTGTGTGTGTGTGTGTGTGTGTGTGTGTGTGTGTGTGTGTGATTCTTTTGTTTATGAGTTTGACACCAGGACAGGTAAAAAAAAAATAAACTCCCCTCATTCGGGCTATACAATAATCAATTAAGCACATTAAATATGTGAAAACATGAATCATTTTTTTACCCCAACCGGGACTCGAACCTAGGACTTACAATTTCTAAGTCAAGGTGCTACCAACTACACACCACAGAATGTTAAAAGGAATTCAACCTTATAGCTTATAACTGCTATACTTAGGAATGAACGCATTCTAACTGAATGCCACTATGTTCATATTACAGATTCCCCAACATCACTCGTGGCTTCATTTCCGCATTTAATTCAATTCCCAATCTCATTCGAGCTATACAATAATCAATTAAACACATTACATATGTAGGCGCTACCAACTACACACCACAAAAGGTTAAAAGGAATCCAACCTTATAGCTTATATCTGCTATACTTAGGAATAAACGCGATCTAACTGAATGCCACTATGTTTATATTACAGATTCCCCAACCTCACTCGTGGCTTGATTTTCGCATTTAATTCAATTCCCAATCTCATTCGGGCTATACAATATTCAATTAAGCACATTACATATGTGAAAACATGAATCATATTTTTGGATTCCTCTTAACCTTCTGTGGTATGTAGTTGGTAACACCTTGACTTAGTAATTGTAGGTCCTAGGTTCGACTCCCGGTCGGGGTACAAAAATGATTCATGTTTTCACATATGTAATGAGCTTAATTGATTTCTGTATAGCCCGAATGAGATCGGGAATTGAATTAAATGCGAAAATGAAGCCACGAGTGCGGTTGGGGAATCTGTAATATGAACATAGTGGCATTCAGTTAGAATGCGTTCATTCCTAAGTATAGCAGATATAAGCTATAAGGTTGGATTCCTTTTAACCTTCTGTGGTGTGTAGTTGGTAGCGCCTTGACTTAGTAATTATAAGTCCTAGGTTCGAGTCCCGGTCGGGGTAAAAAAATGATTCATGTTTTCACATATGTAATGTGCTTAATTGATTATTGTATGGCCCAAATGAGATTGGGAATTGAATTAAATGCGAAAATGAAGCCACGAGTGAGGTTGGGGAATCTGTAATATGAACATAGTGGCATTCAGTTAGAATGCGTTCATTCCTAAGAATTGCAGATATAAGCTATAAGGTTGGATTCCTTTTAACCTTCTGTGGTGTGTAGTTGGTAGCACCTTGACTTAGTAATTGTAAGTCCTAGGTTCGAGTCCCGGTCGGGGTAAAAAAATTATTCATTTTTTCACATATGCAATGTGCTCAATTGAGCATTGTATAGCCCGAATGAGATTGGAAATTGAATTAAATGCGAAAATGAAGCCACGAGTGAGGTTGGGGAATCTGTAATATGAACATAGTGGCATTCAGTTAGAATGCGTTCATTCCTAAGTATAGCAGATATAATCTATAAGGTTGGATTCCTTTTAACCTTCTGTGGTGTGTAGTTGGTAGCACCTTGACTAGTAATTGTAAGTCCTAGGTTCGAGTCCCGGTCAGGGCAAAAAAATTATTCATATATATATATATATATATATATATATATATATATATATATATATATATATATATATATATATATATATATATATATGTATGTATGTATGTATGTATGTATGTATGTATGTATGTATGTATGTATGTATGTATGTATGTATGTATGTATGTATGTATGTATGTATGTATGTATGTATGTATGTATGTATGTATGTATGTATGTATGTATGTATGTATGTATGTATGTATGTATGTATGTATGTATGTATGTATGTATGTATGTATGTATGTATGTATGTATGTATGTATGTATGTATGTATGTATGTATGTATGTATGTATGTATGTATGTATGTATGTATGTATGTATGTATGTATGTATGTATGTATGTATGTATGTATGTATGTATGTATGTATGTATGTATGTATGTATGTATGTATGTATGTATGTATGTATGTATGTATGTATGTATGTATGTATGTATGTATGTATGTATGTATGTATGTATGTATGTATGTATGTATGTATGTATGTATGTATGTATGTATGTATGTATGTATGTATGTATGTATGTATGTATGTATGTATGTATGTATGTATGTATGTATGTATGTATATATATATATATATATATATATATATCTATCTATCTATCTATCTATCTATCTATGTATGTATATATATATATATATATATAATATATATATATATATATATATATATATATATATATATATATATATATATATATATACCACAGAAGGTATAATTGGAATACAACCTTATAGCTTATATCTGCTATACTTAGGGATGAACGCATTCTAACTGAATGCCACTATGTTCATATTACAGATTCCCCAACCTCACTCGTGGCTTCATTTTAGCATTTAATTCAATTCCCAATCTCATTCGGGTCATACAATAACCAAGCAAGCACATTACATATGTGAAAACATGAATCATTTTTTACCCCGACCGGGACTCGAACCTAGGACTTATAATTACTAAGACAAGGCGCTACCAACTACACACCACAGAAGGTATAAAAGGAATCCAACCTTATAGCTTATATCTGCTATACTTAGGGATGAATGCATTCTAAGTGAATGCCACTATGTTCATATTACAGATTCCCCAACCTCACTCGTGGCTTCTTTTTAGCATTTAATTCAATTCCCAATCTCATTCGGGTCATACAATAACGAAGCAAGCACATTACATATGTGAAAACATGAATCATTTTTTACCCCGACCGGGACTCGAACCTAGGACATATTATTACTAAGTCAAGGCGCTACCAACTACACACCACAGAAGGTATAAAAGGAATCTTATAGCTTATATCTGCTATTCTTAGGGATGAACACATTCTAACTGAATGCCACTATGTTCATATTACAGATTCCCCAACCTCACTCGTGGCTTCATTTTCACATTTAATTCAATTCCCAATCTCATTCGGATCATACAATAATCAAGCCAGCACATTACATATGTGAAAACAAGAATCATTTTTTACCCCGACCGGGACTCGAACCTAGGACTTATAATTACTAAGTCAAGGCGCTACCAACTACACACCACAGAAGGTATTAAAGGAATCCAACATTATAGCTTATATCTGCTATACTTAGGGATGAACGCATTCTAACTTAATGCCACTATGTTCATATTACAGATTCCCCAACCTCACTCGCGGCTTCATTTTAGCATTTAATTCAATTCCCAATCTCATTTGGGTCATACAATAACCAAGTAAGCACATTGCATATGTGAAAACATGAATCATTTTTTACCCCGACCGGGACTCGAACCTAGGACTTATAATTACTAAGTCAAGGCGCTACCAACATACCACAGAAGGTATAAAAGGAAACCAACCTTATAGCTTATATCTGCTATACTTAGGGATGAACGCATTCTAACTGAATGCCACTATGTTCATATTACAGATTCCTCAACCTCACTCGTGGCTTCATTTTAGCATTTAATTCAATTCCCAATCTCATTCGGGTCATACAATAACCAAGCAAGCACAATACATATGTGAAAACATGAATCATTTTTTACCCCGACCGGGACTCGAACCTAGGACTGATAATTACTAAGTCAAGGCGCTACCAACTACACACCACAGAAGGTATAAAAGGAATCCAACCTTATAGCTTATATCTGCTATACTTAGGAATGAACTCATTCTAACTGAATGCCACTATGTTCATAGCAGATATAAGCTGTAAGTTTGGGTTCCTTTTATACCTTCTGTGGTGTGTAGTTGGTAGCGCCTTGACTTAGTAATTATAAGTTCTAGGTTCGAGACGCGGTCGGGGTAAAAAATGATTCATGTTTTCACATATGTTATGTACTTGCTTGGTTATTGTATGACCCGAATGAGATTGGGAATTGAATTAAATGTTAAAATAAAGCCACGAGTGAGGTTGGGGAATCTGTAATATGAACATAGTGGCATTCAATTAGAATGCGTTCATCCCTAAGTATAGCAGATATAAGCTATAAGGTTGGATTCCTTTTATACCTTCTGTGGTGTGTAGTTGGTAGCGCCTTGACTTAGTAATTATAAGTCCTAGGTTCGAGTCCCGGTCGGGGTAAAAAAATGATTCATGTTTTCACATATGTAATGTGCTTGCTTGGTTATTGTATGACCCGAATAAGATTGGGAATTGAATTAAATGCTAAAATGAAGCCACGAGTGAGGTTTGGGAATCTGTAATATGAACATAGTGGCATTCAGTTAGAATGCGTTCATCCCTAAGTATAGCAGATCTAAGCTATAAGGTTGGATTCCTTTTATACCTTCTGTGGTGTGTAGTTGGTAGCGCCTTGACTTAGTAATTATAAGTCCTAGGTTCGAGTCCCGGTCGGGGTAAAAAATGATTCATGTTTTCACATATGTAATGTGCTTGCTTGGTTATTGTATGACCGAATGAGATTGGGAATTGAATTAAATGCTAAAATGAAGCCACGAGTGAGGTTGGGGAATCTATAATATGAACATAGTGGCATTCAGTTAGAATGCGTTCATCCCTAAGTATAGCAGATATAAGCTATAAGGTTGGATTCCTTTTATACCTTCTGTGGTGTGTAGTTGGTAGCGCCTTGACTTAGTAATTATAAGTCCTAGGTTCGGGTCCCGGTTGGAGTAAAAAATGAT
>JAXCGZ010000809.1:32500-35000 GCA_037179515.1 Halocaridina rubra
ATCTGACGCGGTTCTGTACCTAGGATACCATATTGTTAGTTAGCTAGACACACACACACAAATGTATTTCATAAACGCATCTGACGCGGTTCTGTGTATGGCTAGGATCCCGTACGGGATCCTAGCCATACACAGAACCGCGTCAGATGCGTTTAGGAAATCCATATGTGTGTTTTTAGCTAACTAACGATATGGTATCCTAGGTTTACACTGTTTAAGAAATCGGGTCAAGGTTTGACACTATAACTAATTATGCTGTTCAAAGACACGGTTGCTAGTAGCAATGACTTTCGACTGGTTTCGAAATCTGCTCAAATACTTGGAATGTGAATGTAAGAAACAAGCACCAAAATAAGTAGAGGCCTTAGAAAACTGAGTTGCATACTTACCTTATTCCACACAAGGAGACAGTTAAAAATTAACAATCAGGCAACCACTACTAATCCAGCACATTATATAAGCAAACAATAATGAGAAAGAATATCCAAGAAAGTAAAAAGAGAATAAATCCCTGATAGTATAACGGGAATATCCCAGTCATTATAATGAAACTATCCAAGACTGTGCAAGGAGAAGAATTCTAGTCAATATTAGAAAACGCTCCCGGACGGTATAATAAGGATATACCGGACAAGTCCCCAATTAATTGTGACTTACTCTGGCTTAACATTTTTTTTTTTTTTTTTTTTTTAGGGAAAAAGGCGATTCACCTACAAATAAAATACACTAGTCTAGCAATTCAGTGATAACCGAGTTATGGAAAATGTTAAACATTAAAATAACACTAATCTGAACTTACAGTGTACACGTCACCATCACCAATACTTAAAACGCTTACAGAAAAGCTGATCACCAGGATATATCACAGATTACACAGAACTCATGTACAGAGTTTTCACAGCACAAAGCTTAGCAAATTTGGAGAAAACTTTACCTCACTCAATCCAATGGTGGTTATTCAAATATAACTATATATGTTAAAGAATAATATGATGAACGTGGCTACCTAACCAGTTATTTTTATTGCACCCGTTACTCAATGATGAAGCCAAGGCAGCACAAAACACACAGGAGAATGCATAGCCCAAAGTACATTTGCAGAGAATGTTCAGGATAACCTCTATGTATAGGAATCCAGATGAACAAGATTTGGTTAATTTTCGACAGATTCAGAGTGATTGGATGTCTTTCTACAAATAACGCCTATATACCAACAATTTACTGCAATAATTAAAGACATAATATTATATGATTAAACGGCTTAACAATAGTTTAGAAATACAATATATACATAAGATAAAATAAATGAATGTTTTAGAAGGAAGGACTGAAGGGATGTGGGCATTATGAGACTTCATGAAATGCATTGATGTCCAGGCATGTCATAGTATGTGTATTTATGTGTGTATGTATATATATATATATATATATATATATATATATATATATATATATATATATATATATATATATATATATATATATATATATATATATATATATATGTATATATATATATATATATATATATATATATATATATATATATATATATATATATATATATATATATATATATATATATATATATATATATATATATATATATATATATATGGTAAATTTTTAGAAGAGAGGATTATTCGCTTACAATAATAAAACTGCATTTTTCTGACAGTTTTCGTTGTGAAATAAATGAATTTCTGCCCCCAAAATAATTTTTGATGCGTCCTAACCGAACCTAACTTAACATAACAAAGCCTAACCTATCCTAGGGGAACGCCGCTATCTTAACAGGGGCTTCTCCCCCGCACCCCCTTTGGGGAACGTAATCAATGTTCAGATTCGTTTATTTCACAACGAAAACTATCAGAAAAATGCAGTTTTATTATTGTAAGCTTGTGAGCGTCTAGAAGTTTCTTCTCACTCGAACATTTCTTCCAGAGATGCTTTTTATCTGTTTCTTCTATATTCACAATTCTTTTTCTCGTCGCATCAGTCTCTTCTATGAAAATATAGACGTGGATGCGTCCTGAAGCTGCCACCAGTGACATATAGTGTTTTTCTTACACTATTCTTGTGTTATATAGGTAGCGAGGTCGTTGAGAGAGAGGCATCGTTCAGTTAACAGTAACTTATTTAGAGAAAACTTGAACTAACTTGTGTCTCAAAGCTCCCACTTCTATAGTTCCTGTCACTCACTATTCCAGCCCCCTTCGGAGGAGGATTCTAACTATGGACGTAAGTTCTGCCCCCGGCAAGGACTGACTCCAGACTAAACTGACACGGGCTCTGTATGCCGTCCTGTGGCGGCTGGTTTCTGAGTTCGCACTCTGCCATCTTGCGGCTATAGGCATCTATATGATATGCCTTACGACAATATATAGGATCAACTGAAGAATCTCCCCCCCCCCCGACCCACCTAAGGAGGAGATTCTTCAGTTGATCTGAGTTAGGGGGGGATTCTTCAGTACTGTCTGTCTGTTTGTCTGTCTTTTTG
>JAXCGZ010000809.1:37500-40070 GCA_037179515.1 Halocaridina rubra
TTAACTCCCGAAAGTACGTTGATACATAGTTGATGTTCGCTGTAGGTTCAATTTCTGACTGTTCATTGTATGTATTTAATTAATATACACATAAGATAATGTGTGTATATAAATGTATAAATGATGGTGTCTCAACATAGAGTCATTAGATATTTCAATTGCATCCTATATATGCAATGATGGAAAGATGAAAATATAGGACTGAATCCTATAGGAAATGAAGTGCTTAAGTGTTTCCACATATGATAATGTGTGCGTGTTTGAATGTGAAAATGATGGTATATGTAAATGGTAATTTCTGAAGATCATTCATGGATACTAAAATCCTGCTGACAAATATGGATATAAATAATAAAATTTCTGTAATTTCTTGAGTTCAGGAGTTCTGCCTTGAGGGAGAAATATGCATATATGAAAACTCATTAAGTGCAGAACATTATGAATTTTTGTAATTGAATATAACTGACCGAGCATTATGCGTGAATTAAATACACATGTGATTATTAACCTGACATCTGAGAATTGGAAATAATTAAAAGCAGAGTCTGAGAAACTGACAATAATGGCTTCACATCTCTGCCAAGAGAGGATATCGATCATCATGGATTTATGGATATAAATATATATATATTTCATTTTCATCTTGACGACATGGCATCAGCACTGAATGGTAAGTCAATCATTTTAATTGGAGAAAATCATAAGCATGACAAAAATGTATTATTGAAACTTTAATATTTACTTCATGTAGTAAATTGCTTTCATGTTATATATATATATATATATATATATATATATATATATATATATATATATATATATATATATATATATATATATATATATATATATACATATATATATACATATATATATATATATATATATATATATATATATATATATATATATATATATATATATATATATATATATATATATATCTATAAATATATATATATATATATATATATATATATATATATATATATATATATATATATATATATATATATATATATATATATATATATATATATATATATATATATATATATATATATATATATATATATATATATATATATATATATATATATATATATATATATATATATATATATATATATATATATATATATATATATATATATATATATATATATATATATATATGTATATACATATATATATACATATATATATATATATATATATATATATATATATATATATATATATATATATATATATATATATATATATATATATATATATATATATATATATATATATATATATATATATATATATATATATATATATATATATATATATATATATATATATATATATATATATATATATATATATATATATATATATATATATATATATATATATATATATATATATATATATATATATATATATATATATATATATATATATATATATATATATATATATATATATATATATATATATATATATATATATATATATATATATATATATATATATATATATATATATATATATATATATATATATATATATATATACATATATATACATATATATATACATATATATATATATATATATATATATATATATATATATATATATATATATATATATATATATATATATATATATATATATGCATATATATATATATATATATATATATATATATATATATATATATATATATATATATATATATATATATATATATATATATATATATATATATATATATATGTATATATATATGTCTATATATGTATATATATATATATATATATATATATATATATATATATATATATATATATATACATAAATATATATATATATATATATATATATATATATATATATATATATATATATATATATATATATATATATATATATATATATATATATATATACATATATATATACATATATATATATATATATATATATATATATATATATATATATATATATATATATATATATATATATATATATATAGTACATATATATATATATATATATATATATATATATATATATATATATATATATATATATATATATATATATATATATATATATATATATATATATATATATATATATATATATATATATATATATATATATATATATATATATATATATATATATATATATATATATATATATATATATATATATATATATATATATATATATATATATATATATATATATATATATATATATATATATATATATATATACATATATATATACATATATATATATATATATATATATATATATATATATATATATATATATATATATATATATATATATATATATATATATATATATATATATATATATGTATGTATATATATATATATATATATATATATATATATATATATATATATATATATATATATATATATATATATATATATATATATATATATATATATATATATATATATATATATATATATATATATATATATATACATATATATATATATATATATATAATATATATATATATATAT
>JAXCGZ010000810.1:0-35000 GCA_037179515.1 Halocaridina rubra
TCTCCTTCATTTCTTCCTCTTCTTCTCCTTCATTTCTTCTTCTTCTTCTTCATTTTTCCTCTTAAATTTTCTTCTTCTTCTTTTTCTTCTTCTTCTTCTTCATTTCTTCTTCATTTTCTTCTTAATTTTCTTCTTAATTTTTCTTCTTAATTTTTCTTCTTCTTCATTTTCTTCTTAATTTTTCTTTTTCTTAATTTTTTCTCTTATTTTTTCTTCTTCATTTCTTCTTCTTCATTTTTACTTCTTCTTCTTCTTAATTTTCTTCTTATTTTTCTTCTTCATTTTTCTTCTTCATTTCTTTTGCTTCATTTTTCTTCTTAATTTTTCTTCTTAATTTTTCTTCATTTTTTCTAAATTTTTTCTTCTTCATTTATACTTCTTAATTTTCTTCTTCATTTTCTTCTTCATTTCCTTCTTTTTCTTCTTAATTTTTTCATCTTAATTTTTTCTTCATTTTTTCCTTCTTGATTTTCTTAATTTTTCTTCATTTTTCTTCTTCGTCATTTTTCTTCTTAATTTTTCTTCTTCATTTTTCTTCTTCACTTTTCTTCGTCGTGATTTACTTCTTAATTTTTCTTCTTCCTTTTAATTTTTCTTCTTTTTAATTTTTGTCTTCTTTTGAATTATTTCTTCTTATTTTTCATTTTTCTTTTTAATTTTTTCTTTTTCATGTTTTCTTCTTCCTTTTTTCTTTTCCTTCATTCTTCTTCTTCGTTTTCTTCTTCTTCTTCTTCTTCTTCTTCTTCTTCTTCTTCTTCTTCTTCTTCTTCTTCTTCTTCTTCTTCTTCTTCTTCTCTCTTCACTTTTTTCTGCAGACATTACAGAGCTCTGCTGTAATCACCAAGTTGGTTTTTAGATGTCTTTGTCTCTTTCTGCAAATACTGCAGAGCTCTGATGTGATCTCCAAGCTGTATTTCAGACTTCTTTGTCTTTGTTAACAGGCATTTCAGGGTGCTGCTATGATCACTAAGTTGGTTTTCAGACTTCTTTGTCTTTGTTAACAGTTGGTTTTCAGATTTCTTTGCCTTTGTCTGCAGACATTGCAGAGTTGCGGCAATCACCAAGTTGTTTTTCTCTAAGCTATTTTGGCGTTGTGCTTTTGGCACTAAGCTATATTGGCTAGGCTAGGTTAGGCTAAGTTAGGATAAGTAACCTATTTTTCATTTAGTACAGGTGCCATTAATGGCACTTAGATAGCCGCGCCAAAATGGCAGCACCAAAAAGCAATCGACCGAATATGCGAACTAATGGCAATATAGACTGGTGCTGAAATCAGTTCTTTTAGATACCAAGAAAAGCAATAGTGTAAGAAAAAATATTAAGTTGTAACCCGTCACTGTTCCAGGAATAAGGAAAGAGTGCGCATATATTTGAGTGTGTATTTAACTCCATATCACATAACATTCTTCTTCTTCTTCTTCTTCTTCTTCTTCTTCTTCTTCTTCTTCTTCTTCTTCTTCTTCTTCTTCTTCTTCTTCTTCTTCTTCTTCTTCTTCTTCTTTCTGGCGAGATTTGAGACATCATTCAGCTAATGCATCAGATTGAATAATTGCGATCTTCTTTTTCTTTTTCTACTTCATCTTTCTCTTCTTCTTCTGCGTCATCAATAGGCGAAGCAAACGTCAGTAAATGCATTGCGAAGATTTTTTTTGGCCCATTTCTTCTTTTTCTCCTTCATTTCTTCCTCTTCTTCTCCTTCATTTCTTCTTCTTCTTCTTCATTTTTCCTCTTAAATTTTCTTCTTCTTCTTTTTCTTCTTCTTCTTCTTCATTTCTTCTTCATTTTCTTCTTAATTTTCTTCTTAATTTTTCTTCTTAATTTTTCTTCTTCTTCATTTTCTTCTTAATTTTTCTTTTTCTTAATTTTTTCTCTTATTTTTTCTTCTTCATTTCTTCTTCTTCATTTTTACTTCTTCTTCTTCTTAATTTTCTTCTTATTTTTCTTCTTCATTTTTCTTCTTCATTTCTTTTGCTTCATTTTTCTTCTTAATTTTTCTTCTTAATTTTTCTTCATTTTTTCTAAATTTTTTCTTCTTCATTTATACTTCTTAATTTTCTTCTTCATTTTCTTCTTCATTTCCTTCTTTTTCTTCTTAATTTTTTCATCTTAATTTTTTCTTCATTTTTTCCTTCTTGATTTTCTTAATTTTTCTTCATTTTTCTTCTTCGTCATTTTTCTTCTTAATTTTTCTTCTTCATTTTTCTTCTTCACTTTTCTTCGTCGTGATTTACTTCTTAATTTTTCTTCTTCCTTTTAATTTTTCTTCTTTTTAATTTTTGTCTTCTTTTGAATTATTTCTTCTTATTTTTCATTTTTCTTTTTAATTTTTTCTTTTTCATGTTTTCTTCTTCCTTTTTTCTTTTCCTTCATTCTTCTTCTTCGTTTTCTTCTTCTTCTTCTTCTTCTTCTTCTTCTTCTTCTTCTTCTTCTTCTTCTTCTTCTTCTTCTTCTTCTTCTTCTTCTTCTTCACTTTTTTCTGCAGACATTACAGAGCTCTGCTGTAATCACCAAGTTGGTTTTTAGATGTCTTTGTCTCTTTCTGCAAATACTGCAGAGCTCTGATGTGATCTCCAAGCTGTATTTCAGACTTCTTTGTCTTTGTTAACAGGCATTTCAGGGTGCTGCTATGATCACTAAGTTGGTTTTCAGACTTCTTTGTCTTTGTTAACAGTTGGTTTTCAGATTTCTTTGCCTTTGTCTGCAGACATTGCAGAGTTGCGGCAATCACCAAGTTGTTTTTCTCTAAGCTATTTTGGCGTTGTGCTTTTGGCACTAAGCTATATTGGCTAGGCTAGGTTAGGCTAAGTTAGGATAAGTAACCTATTTTTCATTTAGTACAGGTGCCATTAATGGCACTTAGATAGCCGCGCCAAAATGGCAGCACCAAAAAGCAATCGACCGAATATGCGAACTAATGGCAATATAGACTGGTGCTGAAATCAGTTCTTTTAGATACCAAGAAAAGCAATAGTGTAAGAAAAAATATTAAGTTGTAACCCGTCACTGTTCCAGGAATAAGGAAAGAGTGCGCATATATTTGAGTGTGTATTTAACTCCATATCACATAACATTCTTCTTCTTCTTCTTCTTCTTCTTCTTCTTCTTCTTCTTCTTCTTCTTCTTCTTCTTCTTCTTCTTCTTCTTCTTCTTCTTCTTCTTCTTCTTTCTGGCGAGATTTGAGACATCATTCAGCTAATGCATCAGATTGAATAATTGCGATCTTCTTTTTCTTTTTCTACTTCATCTTTCTCTTCTTCTTCTGCGTCATCAATAGGCGAAGCAAACGTCAGTAAATGCATTGCGAAGATTTTTTTTGGCCCATTTCTTCTTTTTCTCCTTCATTTCTTCCTCTTCTTCTCCTTCATTTCTTCTTCTTCTTCTTCATTTTTCCTCTTAAATTTTCTTCTTCTTCTTTTTCTTCTTCTTCTTCTTCATTTCTTCTTCATTTTCTTCTTAATTTTCTTCTTAATTTTTCTTCTTAATTTTTCTTCTTCTTCATTTTCTTCTTAATTTTTCTTTTTCTTAATTTTTTCTCTTATTTTTTCTTCTTCATTTTTCTTCTTCATTTTTACTTCTTCTTCTTCTTAATTTTCTTCTTATTTTTCTTCTTCATTTTTCTTCTTCATTTCTTTTGCTTCATTTTTCTTCTTAATTTTTCTTCTTAATTTTTCTTCATTTTTTCTAAATTTTTTCTTCTTCATTTATACTTCTTAATTTTCTTCTTCATTTTCTTCTTCATTTCCTTCTTTTTCTTCTTAATTTTTTCATCTTAATTTTTTCTTCATTTTTTCCTTCTTGATTTTCTTAATTTTTCTTCATTTTTCTTCTTCGTCATTTTTCTTCTTAATTTTTCTTCTTCATTTTTCTTCTTCACTTTTCTTCGTCGTGATTTACTTCTTAATTTTTCTTCTTCCTTTTAATTTTTCTTCTTTTTAATTTTTGTCTTCTTTTGAATTATTTCTTCTTATTTTTCATTTTCTTCTTTTTAATTTTTTCTTTTTCATGTTTTCTTCTTCCTTTTTTCTTTTCCTTCATTCTTCTTCTTCGTTTTCTTCTTCTTCTTCTTCTTCTTCTTCTTCTTCTTCTTCTTCTTCTTCTTCTTCTTCTTCTTCTTCTTCTTCTTCTTCTTCTTCTTCTTCTTCTTCACTTTTTTCTGCAGACATTACAGAGCTCTGCTGTAATCACCAAGTTGGTTTTTAGATGTCTTTGTCTCTTTCTGCAAATACTGCAGAGCTCTGATGTGATCTCCAAGCTGTATTTCAGACTTCTTTGTCTTTGTTAACAGGCATTTCAGGGTGCTGCTATGATCACTAAGTTGGTTTTCAGACTTCTTTGTCTTTGTTAACAGTTGGTTTTCAGATTTCTTTGCCTTTGTCTGCAGACATTGCAGAGTTGCGGCAATCACCAAGTTGTTTTTCTCTAAGCTATTTTGGCGTTGTGCTTTTGGCACTAAGCTATATTGGCTAGGCTAGGTTAGGCTAAGTTAGGATAAGTAACCTATTTTTCATTTAGTACAGGTGCCATTAATGGCACTTAGATAGCCGCGCCAAAATGGCAGCACCAAAAAGCAATCGACCGAATATGCGAACTAATGGCAATATAGACTGGTGCTGAAACCAGTTCTTTTAGATACCAAGAAAAGCAATAGTGTAAGAAAAAATATTAAGTTGTAACCCGTCACTGTTCCAGGAATAAGGAAAGAGTGCGCATATATTTGAGTGTGTATTTAACTCCATATCACATAACATTCTTCTTCTTCTTCTTCTTCTTCTTCTTCTTCTTCTTCTTCTTCTTCTTCTTCTTCTTCTTCTTCTTCTTCTTCTTCTTCTTCTTCTTCTTCTTCTTCTTTCTGGCGAGATTTGAGACATCATTCAGCTAATGCATCAGATTGAATAATTGCGATCTTCTTTTTCTTTTTCTACTTCATCTTTCTCTTCTTCTTCTGCGTCATCAATAGGCGAAGCAAACGTCAGTAAATGCATTGCGAAGATTTTTTTTGGCCCATTTCTTCTTTTTCTCCTTCATTTCTTCCTCTTCTTCTCCTTCATTTCTTCTTCTTCTTCTTCATTTTTCCTCTTAAATTTTCTTCTTCTTCTTTTTCTTCTTCTTCTTCTTCATTTCTTCTTCATTTTCTTCTTAATTTTCTTCTTAATTTTTCTTCTTAATTTTTCTTCTTCTTCATTTTCTTCTTAATTTTTCTTTTTCTTAATTTTTTCTCTTATTTTTTCTTCTTCATTTTTCTTCTTCATTTTTACTTCTTCTTCTTCTTAATTTTCTTCTTATTTTTCTTCTTCATTTTTCTTCTTCATTTCTTTTGCTTCATTTTTCTTCTTAATTTTTCTTCTTAATTTTTCTTCATTTTTTCTAAATTTTTTCTTCTTCATTTATACTTCTTAATTTTCTTCTTCATTTTCTTCTTCATTTCCTTCTTTTTCTTCTTAATTTTTTCATCTTAATTTTTTCTTCATTTTTTCCTTCTTGATTTTCTTAATTTTTCTTCATTTTTCTTCTTCGTCATTTTTCTTCTTAATTTTTCTTCTTCATTTTTCTTCTTCACTTTTCTTCGTCGTGATTTACTTCTTAATTTTTCTTCTTCCTTTTAATTTTTCTTCTTTTTAATTTTTGTCTTCTTTTGAATTATTTCTTCTTATTTTTCATTTTTCTTCTTTTTAATTTTTTCTTTTTCATGTTTTCTTCTTCCTTTTTTCTTTTCCTTCATTCTTCTTCTTCGTTTTCTTCTTCTTCTTCTTCTTCTTCTTCTTCTTCTTCTTCTTCTTCTTCTTCTTCTTCTTCTTCTTCTTCTTCTTCTTCTTCTTCTTCTTCTTCTTCTTCTTCTTCACTTTTTTCTGCAG
Source organism: Halocaridina rubra (assembly GCA_037179515.1). Classification (NCBI taxonomy): domain Eukaryota; kingdom Metazoa; phylum Arthropoda; class Malacostraca; order Decapoda; family Atyidae; genus Halocaridina; species Halocaridina rubra. The sequence continues at coordinate 5,853 of JAXCGZ010000810.1, forward strand.
ACATTACAGAGCTCTGCTGTAATCACCAAGTTGGTTTTTAGATGTCTTTGTCTCTTTCTGCAAATACTGCAGAGCTCTGATGTGATCTCCAAGCTGTATTTCAGACTTCTTTGTCTTTGTTAACAGGCATTTCAGGGTGCTGCTATGATCACTAAGTTGGTTTTCAGACTTCTTTGTCTTTGTTAACAGTTGGTTTTCAGATTTCTTTGCCTTTGTCTGCAGACATTGCAGAGTTGCGGCAATCACCAAGTTGTTTTTCTCTAAGCTATTTTGGCGTTGTGCTTTTGGCACTAAGCTATATTGGCTAGGCTAGGTTAGGCTAAGTTAGGATAAGTAACCTATTTTTCATTTAGTACAGGTGCCATTAATGGCACTTAGATAGCCGCGCCAAAATGGCAGCACCAAAAAGCAATCGACCGAATATGCGAACTAATGGCAATATAGACTGGTGCTGAAACCAGTTCTTTTAGATACCAAGAAAAGCAATAGTGTAAGAAAAAATATTAAGTTGTAACCCGTCACTGTTCCAGGAATAAGGAAAGAGTGCGCATATATTTGAGTGTGTATTTAACTCCATATCACATAACACCCTTCTTCTTCTTCTTCTTCTTCTTCTTCTTCTTCTTCTTCTTCTTCTTCTTCTTCTTCTTCTTCTTCTTCTTCTTCTTCTTCTTCTTCTTCTTCTTTCTGGCGAGATTTGAGACATCATTCAGCTAATGCATCAGATTGAATAATTGCGATCTTCTTTTTCTTTTTCTACTTCATCTTTCTCTTCTTCTTCTGCGTCATCAATAGGCGAAGCAAACGTCAGTAAATGCATTGCGAAGATTTTTTTTGGCCCATTTCTTCTTTTTCTCCTTCATTTCTTCCTCTTCTTCTCCTTCATTTCTTCTTCTTCTTCTTCATTTTTCCTCTTAAATTTTCTTCTTCTTCTTTTTCTTCTTCTTCTTCTTCATTTCTTCTTCATTTTCTTCTTAATTTTCTTCTTAATTTTTCTTCTTAATTTTTCTTCTTCTTCATTTTCTTCTTAATTTTTCTTTTTCTTAATTTTTTCTCTTATTTTTTCTTCTTCATTTCTTCTTCTTCATTTTTACTTCTTCTTCTTCTTAATTTTCTTCTTATTTTTCTTCTTCATTTTTCTTCTTCATTTCTTTTGCTTCATTTTTCTTCTTAATTTTTCTTCTTAATTTTTCTTCATTTTTTCTAAATTTTTTCTTCTTCATTTATACTTCTTAATTTTCTTCTTCATTTTCTTCTTCATTTCCTTCTTTTTCTTCTTCATTTTTTCATCTTAATTTTTTCTTCATTTTTTCCTTCTTGATTTTCTTAATTTTTCTTCATTTTTCTTCTTCGTCATTTTTCTTCTTAATTTTTCTTCTTCATTTTTCTTCTTCACTTTTCTTCGTCGTGATTTACTTCTTAATTTTTCTTCTTCCTTTTAATTTTTCTTCTTTTTAATTTTTGTCTTCTTTTGAATTATTTCTTCTTATTTTTCATTTTTCTTTTTAATTTTTTCTTTTTCATGTTTTCTTCTTCCTTTTTTCTTTTCCTTCATTCTTCTTCTTCGTTTTCTTCTTCTTCTTCTTCTTCTTCTTCTTCTTCTTCTTCTTCTTCTTCTTCTTCTTCTTCTTCTTCTTCTTCTTCTTCTTCACTTTTTTCTGCAGACATTACAGAGCTCTGCTGTAATCACCAAGTTGGTTTTTAGATGTCTTTGTCTCTTTCTGCAAATACTGCAGAGCTCTGATGTGATCTCCAAGCTGTATTTCAGACTTCTTTGTCTTTGTTAACAGGCATTTCAGGGTGCTGCTATGATCACTAAGTTGGTTTTCAGACTTCTTTGTCTTTGATAACAGTTGGTTTTCAGATTTCTTTGCCTTTGTCTGCAGACATTGCAGAGTTGCGGCAATCACCAAGTTGTTTTTCTCTAAGCTATTTTGGCGTTGTGCTTTTGGCACTAAGCTATATTGGCTAGGCTAGGTTAGGCTAAGTTAGGATAAGTAACCTATTTTTCATTTAGTACAGGTGCCATTAATGGCACTTAGATAGCCGCGCCAAAATGGCAGCACCAAAAAGCAATCGACCGAATATGCGAACTAATGGCAATATAGACTGGTGCTGAAATCAGTTCTTTTAGATACCAAGAAAAGCAATAGTGTAAGAAAAAATATTAAGTTGTAACCCGTCACTGTTCCAGGAATAAGGAAAGAGTGCGCATATATTTGAGTGTGTATTTAACTCCATATCACATAACATTCTTCTTCTTCTTCTTCTTCTTCTTCTTCTTCTTCTTCTTCTTCTTCTTCTTCTTCTTCTTCTTCTTCTTCTTCTTCTTCTTCTTCTTCTTCTTCTTCTTTCTGGCGAGATTTGAGACATCATTCAGCTAATGCATCAGATTGAATAATTGCGATCTTCTTTTTCTTTTTCTACTTCATCTTTCTCTTCTTCTTCTGCGTCATCAATAGGCGAAGCAAACGTCAGTAAATGCATTGCGAAGATTTTTTTTGGCCCATTTCTTCTTTTTCTCCTTCATTTCTTCCTCTTCTTCTCCTTCATTTCTTCTTCTTCTTCTTCATTTTTCCTCTTAAATTTTCTTCTTCTTCTTTTTCTTCTTCTTCTTCTTCATTTCTTCTTCATTTTCTTCTTAATTTTCTTCTTAATTTTTCTTCTTAATTTTTCTTCTTCTTCATTTTCTTCTTAATTTTTCTTTTTCTTAATTTTTTCTCTTATTTTTTCTTCTTCATTTCTTCTTCTTCATTTTTACTTCTTCTTCTTCTTAATTTTCTTCTTATTTTTCTTCTTCATTTTTCTTCTTCATTTCTTTTGCTTCATTTTTCTTCTTAATTTTTCTTCTTAATTTTTCTTCATTTTTTCTAAATTTTTTCTTCTTCATTTATACTTCTTAATCTTCTTCTTCATTTTCTTCTTCATTTCCTTCTTTTTCTTCTTCATTTTTTCATCTTAATTTTTTCTTCATTTTTTCCTTCTTGATTTTCTTAATTTTTCTTCATTTTTCTTCTTCGTCATTTTTCTTCTTAATTTTTCTTCTTCATTTTTCTTCTTCACTTTTCTTCGTCGTGATTTACTTCTTAATTTTTCTTCTTCCTTTTAATTTTTCTTCTTTTTAATTTTTGTCTTCTTTTGAATTATTTCTTCTTATTTTTCATTTTTCTTTTTAATTTTTTCTTTTTCATGTTTTCTTCTTCCTTTTTTCTTTTCCTTCATTCTTCTTCTTCGTTTTCTTCTTCTTCTTCTTCTTCTTCTTCTTCTTCTTCTTCTTCTTCTTCTTCTTCTTCTTCTTCTTCTTCTTCTTCTTCTTCTTCACTTTTTTCTGCAGACATTACAGAGCTCTGCTGTAATCACCAAGTTGGTTTTTAGATGTCTTTGTCTCTTTCTGCAAATACTGCAGAGCTCTGATGTGATCTCCAAGCTGTATTTCAGACTTCTTTGTCTTTGTTAACAGGCATTTCAGGGTGCTGCTATGATCACTAAGTTGGTTTTCAGACTTCTTTGTCTTTGTTAACAGTTGGTTTTCAGATTTCTTTGCCTTTGTCTGCAGACATTGCAGAGTTGCGGCAATCACCAAGTTGTTTTTCTCTAAGCTATTTTGGCGTTGTGCTTTTGGCACTAAGCTATATTGGCTAGGCTAGGTTAGGCTAAGTTAGGATAAGTAACCTATTTTTCATTTAGTACAGGTGCCATTAATGGCACTTAGATAGCCGCGCCAAAATGGCAGCACCAAAAAGCAATCGACCGAATATGCGAACTAATGGCAATATAGACTGGTGCTGAAATCAGTTCTTTTAGATACCAAGAAAAGCAATAGTGTAAGAAAAAATATTAAGTTGTAACCCGTCACTGTTCCAGGAATAAGGAAAGAGTGCGCATATATTTGAGTGTGTATTTAACTCCATATCACATAACATTCTTCTTCTTCTTCTTCTTCTTCTTCTTCTTCTTCTTCTTCTTCTTCTTCTTCTTCTTCTTCTTCTTTCTGGCGAGATTTGAGACATCATTCAGCTAATGCATCAGATTGAATAATTGCGATCTTCTTTTTCTTTTTCTACTTCATCTTTCTCTTCTTCTTCTGCGTCATCAATAGGCGAAGCAAACGTCAGTAAATGCATTGCGAAGATTTTTTTTGGCCCATTTGAAGGAGGGGGGGTGGACACAGAAAGGTTGGAAATGGGAAATTATGGTTTGATAAATTTCCTAACGTCCCGCAGTGGGATTTAGCATGGGTTTGTCACTTCAAGAGTCGAGATTTCTAACCACTGAGGTACTATGTAAAGAAATGTAATTTATATTTTTATTAGAAAGGAACTCGAGTTGCAACAAGAATTACTTTTTAATTTTTCCAGAAATTTCTGGATATAAGCACTTCAATGTTTTCCCATGCGCATTCCAGCAAAACTGGAAATAAAACTCACTAAAAATTCTAAATTCCAACCATTCAAAACCAGAGCAAACAAGACTTGGCACATGGAGCCAAAGCCTGATAATATGTTTCAAGAGGAGGCATTTTTCCATGCGCATTCCAGCAAAACTGGAAATGAAGTGTCTGAAAATGATAAATTCTAATCGTTCAAAACCAGAGTAAACGAGACTTGGCGGGCGCTGCCAAAACCTGATTATATGTTTTTTAAGAGGAGGAAGTCCGTACTTTGCAGAGAGAGATGCAGGTAATTGGCATTTACGACGTTATTACCAAACTCACTAAGTAATAATCTGAATGAGAGACTAAGAAACGATTTGCATTCAACCGAATCATAGGATTACAATGATCAACAGTAATATACCATTATCCCTTTGATTATGAAAATGGCCTCTAACTCACATAATGACCATAATAACTGAACATATAAGTGGCACTGTTCCTAGTTTCTGGTTCTCACAGAAAACCTAGTTTTTACTGGTTATGTCACAGAAAATGATGAAAGTTTGACAATACGCGAAGGATAATTAGTTTTTGGTTTATTATACGCATAGGCTCGAGCTTTGTATGCATCCCTTTCAAAGCTTTTGCAATGGAATGGACAACTTCAGCTTGGAATTAAGGAAGTATTTTTAGTTGTTGGAGTATTCGACTTGGGAAGTGACAAAACCGCTTTCGAACCCATTGTTGAATGATGATTGGCAGGGCATCCAGCCTTTCCCCAGCTCCAACCTGTGTCCAATTCCATAATGAGGAAAAATAGTGACACTTAAAGAGGCAAAAAAAGAAAAACAAATGAGAACAAATAAAATTATGCAAAAAAAGTGTCTTGAATTAACTTATAATCACATAAACGTTAGATAATAATTACCTTTCTTTTTAAAAGTTCGAGTTTCTTTCTAAAATTCCTCAATGAGGTAATTATTTTTTCAAAGTTTAAAATATAAATTTCTAAACGCAACACTTTAACACGAGTATATTGATTTGATATATTTAATTCTATGTATTTTATGCATTTGTTTTATTGTTATATCGCCCGCCTACATAAGTTTGCTTAGTTCCACCCTCGTTCATTGTGGATCACATGCCCATAGGTGTGCCAAAGAAGTGATGGGTCTGGAGGTCATCCTTGTATGGATGGTTCATATTTCCAGGAGATCAGTCTACAATGCAACATGCAAAGTTCATAACGAAATCTTCTTCTTCTTCTTCTTCTTCTTCTTCTTCTTCTTCTTCTTCTTCTTCTTCTTCTTCTTCTTCTTCTTCTTCTTCTTCTTCTTCATCTTAAGGTCAGGATTCTTACTCCTTAGCTTATAGGTATTGCAATCTCCAACATCCAAACTTTATAAACGAAAGCAAACTCTTCCTTAACTCAGAGATCTTAACAAATGTGAATCATTCTGAGTGATTTAGTTGTCAACTTACTGCTGTACGTTATTCCTGTTGCGTCTACGTTCATTTGAGACGATTTGCTATCAGAATTTTGAGATTCTTATGTGTAGTGATGGGGTTTTAGTCAGACAGTGCTTTAATTGCACTATCTGTAAGTATTATTACAATAGGTAGTGAAGTCAGTAGTGGAGAGATAAGCATCTTCTTCTTTAAAGTTGTTTATTAGAGTATACACTAAATTAGCACCTCAGAGCTCCCATTCCTATAGTTCCTGTCACTATCGATTCCCGCCCCCAAGGGAGAGACTTCTAACTCTGGATGTGATTTCCGCCCCTGGCAAAGGCTGAACTCTGACTAAAACACGGGCTCTGTGGCCCAGTCCTGGTGGCGGTTGGTCTCGAGTGCACTCACTGCGATATGGCGGCCATAGGCATCTATGAAATGCCGTGTGAGGCTATAGGCATCTATGATATGGCATACGACATTACGTCACGGACTCTCTTTTCTACTGAGGGCTAGGACTGTGCCTCCTTGCGAAGCAATGCAATTTTGGCAGGTGTGATCGTTACCCTGAGTGAATGCTGATGTGATATGATTGGTTTTACGTCACGGACTCCTTTTTCTACTAAGGTCTAGGACGATGCCTTCTTGCGAAGGAATTTGATTTTGGTAGGTGTAATCGTTATCCTGAGTGAATTCTCTTTCTAGCCACAAACCATGGCGGGCCGCGAACCCTCGACCTGACGCCTTAAAGTCGGGAACGCTACCACCTTGCCATGGTGACCATAATCATGAGATTCTGATGAAGAAGTATGAAAGTTAAAAAATCAAATCTTACAGAACACTGTTGAAAGACCTTAATGAGAGAATTTATAAAAACTCAGTAAAATATTATAAAATCCGTAATTCAACTTTAAATTCAAGTTTAGAGTAATGAAAAATTCCAAATTCCTTGAAGTGAGACACTAAGATGTATTTTGGGTGGAATCTTTCAAATCTTGAAGGGAATCCAGATACAAAAAAAGTCTCAGGAAAAGAGTCACAGAAAAAAATCACAGGATTAAAAGTCACAAAAAGAAAGCCACAAGAAAAAGTCATAAGAAAAAATGGCACATGAAAAAGCCACAAAAAAGTCTAACATACTTATTTACCTGTGACTTTTTTCCTAGCCAAAATTGTGACTTCTTCTCTGTGACTTTATTACCGCCCACGCTTGAAGGTACTCGTAGTACGAATCCTATAAATGAAGTAGGACACTTGCCCCATGGGACAATTGCCCAACAAGACAAAGAGTCCTACAAATGAAGGTAGGACAAATGACCCATAGGACAACTTCCCATACATAGCCAAATATAAATTGTAATGCTTAGAGACTGCAGTATCTCTGGGAATACCCATGTGCACGTCCCCATGTACAGTTATCTGAATAAATAAAAAGAAAATCCCTTCCTGGAAAGGCAGGATAATTACCCCAGGACGATTGCCCAATAAGACAATTCTACATCTTCTAGGCTTAAGATAAAAACAACTCAAGACTACATATTTCTCCAGAGATATCCAGATTTAAAAGGAATGTCAAAGAGGATGGTCAGATTTTTAGAGATATCTGAAATTGAAAAACCGCTTTCAAACAAAGAAACTACGAGAATTAAGCTCCATTCTGCAATATGCAGAATGAAGATTGTGTATAGTTGACATGGAGGAAGATTGTGTATAGGTGACACGGGCCAAAAGGAGTTCTCGCACCTGCTAGCTCAGTGAACTGTGATAACCGGGTAAGAGGGGAGTTGCCATGTGATGAAGAGATGGGGGTAAACCAGATGAGGCTGTCGGGTCTCATTGTATAATAACCTTACCTGCCTACCCTGTGAGTGACCCAAGCAGGGTGGATGGGGGGGAAGTGTGGCAACCCTTTATCCCAAAGGAGCTAAAAGGCGTAGTTGAGGTATGTGTGGATTGTTTTGAATTTGTGTTTCTTGGCTCGGCCACCCTCGTTACAAGGGTGAATGAGGCCATGTGTATGGATGTGTAATAACAAAATTAAAGGGAATGAATTATGTAATTACTCCCGGTAAATTTTTACTTCATAATGCTTTTTTTCTGGCAAACAAAGTAAGACTTTTGCCAATTAACAAGAACAACCACATGAATTATGAATAAGCAGAAATGATATTGAACTTCTATACTGAATTGATGAAAAAATGAAGGAAGGGATCTTGTAAAGATGAGTAAATCAAAGAATTCCATGTTCTTTGGCTATCATTTTTCAAAATTAAATGAAAATTTTATAATTATACATGGCCAAATATAGATTGTAATGTTAACAACTGTATATCAATGGGAGTGCCCGTGTGCACATGTCCCCATGTACAGTTATTTGAGTAATTAAAAAAATGAATGAATAAATAACCTCCCAAAACTGCCATGTTTGTATAGGTTAAATTAGGTTAAGTAACTTGCCTAACTTGTAAATATGGATAACCCTAAAGCACCCTGGGGTTATTCTTCTTTACAAAATGCGAAGGAAGAGAGGTGTGATGATGTGGAATAGTTAGTATATGGAAGGGGTAAAGAGAAGGGAGAGGATCATATGGGTTGTAGACCAACCAAGAGAAAGGTTCGGAGATGGGTGTATAGATAACCACTGCTGTTTCAAACCCTCTCCAGTCGAAGGGGGAACGGGTAGGATTTAAGAAACTCCCTCTTCCCCCCCCCCTTTATTTCTCTTTTCTCCAGCTACCTGGCCATGCCCTAAGGGCTACCCACTTGAACGCTGATTCTGACTGGCAGGTATTTTAGAGATATCTAGGTCTTTGCCACGTAAAAAAAAGTCTTTGTCTAGACTGAGAAATTAAAATTGGACGTGCGAGACCTCAACTGCACAGACTAGAATAAATAGACATTGAATAAATGACTGATTTAGTCATGCGGGAACAGAATGAATCTATCTTTTGAAAATGTCTGTGAGGAGAATGGAATTGTAGTTGGGCAAAGCTAAAACGTGTTGCGGTTGAATGCAGTTTCTTTCTCCTTTTGACTTACACGAAATTCGTTGGAGGAAAAAAAAAAATTAAATACTAATTCTGACCACTTTTTTTTAAATTAATTTCTTCTGTGAATTACATCTCCCAGACCGAAGTTGTATTGCTATAATATCATGAAGAGAAAAGTTATAATTCCTTTGTTTTGTATTTGGAATAAATCTGGATACAATGATACCACGAACTGCATATAAATCGATGATAGAACAATAATAAGAAAGCTACTACGATGCATAAAAAACTGCAGAAATAATAAAATAAATCGGATATATGAGTAGCAGTTACTGGAAAATATCTAAAGGGTATGTGACTGGTTTTACGTCACTGACTCCCTTTTGCAATAAGGGCTAGGATGGTGCCTTCTTACAAGGAACTTATGTTTTAACAAGTGCGACCTGTACACTGAGTGAATGCCCTATCTAACCTCGGACCGTGGCGGGTCTCGAACCCAAAACTTGACGAATAAAATTCGCGAGCGTTACCACTAGGCCGATATGACTTCTTACAAAGAGGAAGGCCAAAGCGAAGAAGGATGAATGGTGTGAATGAGGATGTAAGGAAGAAAGGACTGAGAAGATATTGGACGAAAATTCGAGAGCTATGGAGGAACCTAGGCAGGAATACCAACCTCTCTCTCTCTCTCTCTCTCTCTCTCTCTCTCTCTCTCTCTCTCTCTCTCTCTCTCTCTCTCATATGCCTTTTTATATACATAAGCCACTTTTCCCCTTATAAGGTGAGTGGCTGAGTAAAGGAATAATGCTCTGACTTTCTGGGAAGAGAAAGTACAGAGAAGGGTTCTTTCATTCCCTTCGCTCCGCCCCACTTAGTCTACTCTTACGACACGCAGGGGAACATGGAGGAAGTATTCTAACCCCCTCCCTCAAGAGCTCATATGTATGTATATGTGTGTACATGTGTGCATGTATGTGTATATGTATATGTATGTGTATATGTATTTATATGTATATATGTATGTATATGTGTATATGTATATGTATGTGCATGTCTATATGTATCAATAATTACTACTTTTGATTCATAACTCTATCTATATACAAAAGCTGTAGTAATGATGATGGTAATAATAATAATAATAATAATAATAATAATAGTAATAATAATAATGATAATAATAATAATAATGATAATAATAATAATAATGATGGTAATAATAATCATGATGGTGGTAGCAATGGTTGTGATAATAGTGATAATGGATTAATTGACGTAATTCTCTCTCACGTACATAATTTGAAGGGTGGAGAGGGGGAAAGGCTTTCAGTCTTTCCCTTTCTTTTCCTTCCAAATTTATCCTCCATTATATGGCACTGTGTTTATGTGTATGTATGTATGTATGTTCAGGTTTATATATGTACGTATATGCAATTAAGTACATGCACTTTCCTCTGCTGTGTTACCCTCAGATGACAATGATGTGTATGAGTATGCATGGATGTGTCTTTATCTGTAGTAAGGACGAATAACTCCTTTTGCTGAAATGAATACCACAAACTCTCTCTCTCTCTCTCTCTCTCTCTCTCTCTCTCTCTCTCTCTCTCTCTCTCTCTCTCTCTCTCTCTCTCTCTCTCTCTCCTTGATATGTATGGCTATGAAGCCCCAGTGGTGTTTCTATTGCTCATCTAATTAATGCATGCATATATATATATATATATATATATATATATATATATATATATATATATATGTGTGTGTATGTATGTGTGTATATATATATGTATGTACCTACTTATTATACTAACCTGAAAATTGTTATTCTATATCTGCTTCAGATTGTCTGCAGTAGTACTGTTGAAAAGTGAAAGAATTTTAATGATAGCACTCAACAAGGGCTATTGAAAATATTGTCACAATGATTACTCTTCAAGTACTCTTCAATTATTACACTATATTTTATTATTAATTACTTGCTATGATATTTTAAATTAATTGCAAATTCTATTAGTATGTTATTTATACATAACCACATAGATTGTAATGTTATCAACTGCAATATGACTGGGAGTGCCCATGTGCACATGTCCCCATGTACAGTTATCTGAATAAATAAATAAAAAAAAAAAAAAAACCTACATAAACGTGAGAATGGAAGTAGTGAGAGGATATTTCTACAATTTTACTGATCTCAAAACAATGTGCGAAACAAAATTAATTCGTATAAGTATTTCGCTCTCAAAGCAGTTTATATTATGGAGTTTATTCCTAAATTTATAACTGATCTCAAAGCAGCGCCTGGTACCAATCTTGACACATGTAAGGATATGGATCTCAAAACAGCGTATCTTCTTTTTCTTCCTCAACTTCATTTTTTTCTTCTTCTTCATTATCCATTTCATCTTCTTCACACTCCTTTTCATCTTCTTCACACTCCTTTTCATCTTCTTCACACTCCTTTTCATTTCCTTCACACTCCTTTTCATCTTCTTCATCATCATCCTTTTCTTCTTCTTCATCATCCTTTTCGTCTTTTTCCTATTCATCATCCTTTTCGTCTTTTTCTTCTTCATCCTCCTTTTCTTCTTCTTCTTCTTCTTCTTCTTCTTCTTCTTCTTCTTCTTCTTCTTCTTCTTCTTCTTCTTCTTCTTCTTCTTCTTCCCTTCCGTTGGTCTTCAGACCTTCAAAACAGTACTGCTCTCGTATGTAAACGGTGTTAACTCCAAGAGATACACAGTAATAAATTCAGGCTTTCAGTGGTGAAGTGGTGTGGGTATGAATCACACAGACGCACACACATGCACACAGATCTTGAGATCCTGGTAGATGAAAAGAATCCTTGGTGTATGAAATGCCCTCCAATACCCTTTTGGTTCAGGCATAATGCCCCCATTTTCTTATTCCCGACCAAAAAAATTGTTATGGTTCCAAAGTACACCTCCACATGGCCAGAGAACGCTAAGAACGGAAAAGTACCATAAGAAAAACACCTCAGATTTAAAACTATAACAGGGAATATTTATGTCTCCGTTTCAGATCTTTCTTCCAACTCACCGTTGGGCGTTAGAAAGACATCCATCCTTAATATCCAACTCCAACCTGCCTGTATCCACCCCCATTCAAATGGGGATTAATATTGCACACAAAACGACAAACAAAAAACTTTTCTTTGGATTTGATGATTCTTTCTAGGACAGGCAGAAACTGCCCTCATCAACAAAGGCCCGGGCACGAGAAAATACCAAGACGTAGGAAAAGAAAAAGGTTAAGGGCAAGGCAGAGATGAGGTAATGTCACACAAAGGAAAACGACAGACAGAAAAAAAGTCAAAGTAAAGAGGACCCAAAGATATGGAGGACTAGGCTCTGAGATGACGATAGATCTGCTTTTTGAAGGATGAAAGGTCATAAGAATTAGGAAAGACAGAAGGAGGAAGAGAGTTCCAGAGTCTGGAGGTAGATGGGAAGAAGCAGTCGCTGCACCGACCAATCCGCGAGCTACAAATCTCCACACAGTCCCTGTGAGATAAGGCCGCTTGGCGAGTTTTACGCGGGCTCGGCAGTGGAGGAGGGATGCAACTCGCCAACTCATCAGAGCAGCGATGGAAGTAGTAGCGATAGAAAAGTGAAAGGGAAGATACCTTACAGCGAAGAGAGAGAGAATCCAGGTTAGAAGTAAGAGAAGGATCATTAATGAGTCTGACTGCCTTAGATTCAACCCTCTCAAGAAGATAAGTAAAGGAAGAAGGACCCCAGATGTGTGAGCAGTATTCTAAGCAGGGGCGGATAAGACCTTTGTAAATTTTAAGTAACTGCAATGAGGAAAAGTAATAACAAAAACAAAACAAAACCCCCAATTTTTTGGATGAAGACTTAGAAATTTGGATTATGTGATTCCTCCAAGACAAGTTAGAGGCTACATGGATTCCTAATATATTGATAGAGTTAAGAGGGTAAATTTCATTAGTTTTGAAGACAATAGAGTTATCAGGAAGAGAAAAAGAAGATAGCCAGAAACTGTGCCTTGGAGGCATTGAATTTAACTTAATTTTCAGTGCCCCATTCAAATACTCTCTGCCAATCGGAGTTAAGAGTAGAAGAAAGAGTGATTGATTACGAGTAACAGATGAAGGTTGTGAAGAAAAGGCAGAGGAAAAGTGAACGGTAGAATCATCGGCAAAGGCATGAAGAAGAGAGGAAGATGGGGATTGTAGAAGATCATTGATGAAGAGAAGGAAGAGAGTAGGTGAAAGAACAGAGCCCTGTGGAACACCACTGGAAACAGAGAAAGGGCTAGATGTCGCGCCATCAACAACTACAGATATAGAACGGTCAGTAAGAAAACTGGAAATCAGAGAACAGAAAGAAGGGGTAAAGCCATAGGCAGGGAGTTTGGCCAACAAAGCCTTGTGCCAGACTCTGTCAAAAGCCTTAGAGATATCAAGGGCGACGGCAGAGGATTCCCCATAGTTCCTCAGAGAAGATGACTATACATGAGTAAGATAGGACAGGAGATCACCAGTGGATCTTGCCTTGCGGAAGCCGTACTGGTGATCGGAGATAAGTGAGTTAGATTCAAGGCATTTCAAGAAGTGAGCATTGAGCAAAGTTTCGAAAACTTTAGCAATAGAGGAGGTTAGAGCAATAGGTCGGTAGTTAGAAGGAATAGAGCGGTCACCCTTCTTAGGAACAGGTTGAACTAGAGCATGCTTCCAAGATGAAGGATAGATACTGGTTGACAGAATGAGGCGAAAAAGACGGCAAAGCACGGAAGCCAGTTCATCTGCAAACTCCTTAAGGAAGCTTGCAGGGATACCATCGGGACCAGATGCCTTGTTTGTCTTTAGTGAGCAAAGAACCTTATGAACTTTGCGTGGAGAAAGGATAAAGGAGGGCATAGGGTTAGAGAGGGGAAAAGACTTGGGAGAGCAAGCTATAGAACCATCAGAACGAATGAGAGGGGGAAAGCTTGAGTTACAGAAGTTTTTGGAGAGGTTTTTGGCTAAGGACCAGAAGCATTTGTCAGTGAGAGAGGAGTTAAGGTCATCAACATTTCTTCTTATAAAGGAAGCCTTAGACCTTCGATTCTGAGGTGTACAGCGATTCCTAGCTATAATAAAAGCAGAGCGAGTTAAATCAGAAGGAGAGGCTTGGTAAGATCGGTGAGCCTGATTCCTAGCCTGGATAGCCATGGAGCAGGCACGGTCAAACCAAGGTTTAGGGGGAGAGAAAGTTTTTGTAGAAGAGGTGATGTACGCCTCCATTACCGCGGTCATGATCTTGGCAACTTTTACAGCTACCCGGTCAGGGTTGCGGGACCGAGAGCAGTAGTCATCCCATGGGAAGTCAAAGAGAAAGTTACGCAAATTTTCATATTGGGTTCGCTCGAAGTGCCAAAGGTGGTGTTGAGTAGGAGGGATTGGAGGTGGGGGAGCAAAAATGGAAGAGACAGAGATCATGGAGTGGTCAGATTTACCAAGAGGGGAAAGCACAGAATAAGAGTAGTTTGAAGGGTTAGAAGTAAAAAATTGGTCAAGAGTGTTTGCAGCATGTTCGTGATGATCAGGAACGCGGGTAGGATGTTTGATAATTTGCTCCAGATCGTGAGTAATAGAGAAAGCAAAAGCCTCGCTTCCTCCCACATCAGTGTGAGAAGAATGAAGCCACTCACTGTGGTGTACATTGAAGTCTCCAATGTAGAGAACTTCGGCATGTGGGTGAGAAGATAGCAAGGACTCATGGCACGAGGCGAGATATTCAAAGAAAGACACAAACTCGGTGAAGTTTGGAGAACAGTAGCAGAAGCAAAGGATGATAGTGAAAGTGGAGAGATAGACTTTTAGCCAGAGAACATCAAAGTCAGGAGATTCAAGGTCCATGAGCCTCACAGTAGGAGTGTTAATGTTGCAGTAAGCACAGACCCCACCTTTGGAACAAAAACGAGTATACAGATTATAGTGGGAGATTTGGAAAGGGTCAGTGGAAGCATGTATAGACAACTGGGTTTCAGATAGGAGAAGGAGGTTAGGGAGGAAATTGCCCAAGTACTGTTCCACAGACGAAAGATTGGAGTTTAGCCCACAAATGTTTGAATAGTGAAGAGTGAAAGAAGCAGATCTATTGGGAGGTGCAAGGTTAAGAACAGAACCATTACTACCACCAGGCGTGTCTGCCCTCAAGCCAATAATGGAGTCAACACGATCCCCGGAGATTCTTCGCACCCTATTATGCCGGGTACTGGGTGCCATTAGTTGTGAACCTTCCATAAATAATGACAAAATGTGAGGAAAAGGAAAATAAAAGAGACAGATGTGCAGAATGTTGTGACTTGTCAAATGTAATGGAATAGCAAGAGATTGTAATGAATATGCCAGAATATTCAGTGTAGATGTAGGCATGAGGAAAGAACCATCCTGAGAGAAGACTCAACCTGGAACTGTCTGGACCAGTCCTAGTTGCAACCTAAAACCTTCATTAACTCTAAGGCCGCTTTCACACCAAAGTGGCACGTCGCACATGGCATGCCTGTTGAAAACGAACATCTGTAAATATATGAAACCTTTCACACAGAAGTGGCGTGACACGTCCCATGTGCCGCGTACGACTTACGTCGCAAGTCACACGTGACACATGGGACGTGTCATGCCACTTCTGTGTGAAAGGTATTATATATTTCCTGGTAAAGAGTTGCAAAACAGCGAAGAAGATATAGAGTCAATCTCCACTACTCCTAACAACACAGCAACTGTCACTAACCAGGACACCCAAATTACATCTTCCAGCACAAATAACCAACCCAGCAATAGGCTGCAAAACAATGAAGAAAACAGAAAAGACAAAATAGCAGCAATCTCTATTCTAAACATTCCATCGAAGTCCTCTCCCCCACAGCCACAGTTGCCAAATAATGCAAGTGCAAGGGTTACAGCTCAAATATATATTCGCATTCCTGGCAACCCCTTTGAGAGAGAGATACGTAATACACTGACAAATCAAGGCATTCCTTCTGAAGAAGTCTTGATTAAGGAGCTTTCTCGCACACCAAACTGGGTTTCCTTCGCAATAACGATATCGAAAGGATTTGAATATGTGCCTTACAAACTGAATCAATGGCCTACAGGCACAAGTGTCCAGCCATTTCGTGGGAGCAAACAATGGACACAACCTGGGTATTCTACAAAATATCCCAAACTACAGTCATACCAAAATAAACAGCAAAGAGCTAATGGAACAATCCCCTATACGCGAGACTACAGAAAGAGACACGATACAAACCTCTCTCATCGCCGTCCACGCACAAGAGACTTCTCCTGGAGTGATGGCTCTTACAACCCTAGACACTCACCTAGGCATACAAACTTTGGGAAGGCCCGATCATACCACGGCACGTACTCAAACCAGCGTTACACATCCAACGGCAGGTACAGACACCAGGATCCATGGGCTAACCCCAGAACACACTACAATGATGAATTCCCAGCAGAATCACACAGTCGAAACTACAACTATGACTATGGATACCACCCCAATGAAACATGGTAATACCTCGTCTCCTGCTGTTACTGTTACTGCTGCCGATGTGAAAGTTACTTGTAAATATAATGATAGATTATCTGTCGTACATATAAATGCACAATCCCTGTTATCCCATATACTAGAAATTGAACATATGCTTGTACAAGAAAATATTGATGTTCTTTGCATTAGCGAATCATGGCTGTATCCGTCAATTAATAATGCATTTATTAATATTCCTTCATATAATATTTATCGCTATGACAGTGGTAGAGGTGGAGGTGTATGTTTATATGTTAAAAATTATTTGAAGGCCACTGAACTAAATCTTGAAACTGAGAAGCACGAAGGAGTGGAAGATAAATGGATCTCTGTCCAACATAAAAAGTTTCCTTCTATTATCATAGGCTGCGTGTACCGCCACCCCAAAGCCCCGGTAACCTCTTTTAGCTATATTTTGGACGTTTTTAAGGAGATAATTTTAAAAAACAAACCAGTTTTTATATATGGCGATTTTAATGATGATCAACTAAAAAGAGAAAATAAAATGAGTAGACTTATTAAGAACTTAAATCTAGAACAGATTATAAATAAACCAACTAGAATCACTCCCACTTCAGTTTCCCAAATCGATCTAGTAATAACAAACTCCAAACATATGATAACTAAGTGTGACGTAATGCCAAGCCCTATAGCAGACCACGAGGAAATTGTAACGTCCCTAAATATTCGCAAACCAAAGAGACAACCAATCTTTAAAACATTCAGATGCTTAAGAAATTATTCACAAGAATTACTTTGTAGTTTACTTATGAATGAAGTACATAATTTAAATGAAATTCTATATACCGATAATATAAATATACAAGTAAGAATTTTAACCAGTGTCTTATAATCATGTATAGATCGATGTGCACCACTCGTGACAAGAGAAATATTTCGTCCCCCCGCTCCTTGGATAACAGATGACATAAAAAACATTATGAAAGAAAGAGACAAACTACAAAATGAAGTAAAACTACAAAGAGATAATATCCCTTTAAGAGAAAAGTTTACAGAGCATAAGAAACAAGTAAAATCATTATTAAGTAACACTAAGAAACAGTATTACAAAAATGAATTTCAAAACGCTAAAGGCAATATCTTTGATACATGGAAAATTGCTAAAACCATGCTTTCCAATAACTGTAATAAAAGTAGTAACATATCAATTATACCCGATGAGGTAGATGTAAGTGCTAAAGCAGAAGAGTTCAATAATTTTTTCGCTGACGTGGGGAAAAAAACCTTTGAAAAAACAAAAAAAGAAATAATAAATGAAATCAATAATAGTAATGGTGGTAATAATAATGATGATGGTAGTAGTAATAATAATAGTAATGTTGATAATGGTGTAAATAATAATGATGGTGGTAGTAATGGTAATGATAATAGTGATGATGGTAGTAATAATAATAATAATGTTAATCTTGAAGAACATAGTGCATTCAATAGAAGTAATGATGTCTTTAACCCTACTATAGTAGATTGTAATACAATAATCTTAGTAATAAAAAATCTGAAAGACTCTAATGCATATGGATCAGTTGGAATTTGTTTTCGTTTTATTAGAGATTCATTATTTGTAATAGCATATTATCTGACGGTAATAATCAATACTTCCATAGTTACCAATATTTACCCAGATTTATGGAAAAATCCCCCTGTAATTCCTGGTTTTAAAAATGGAAATCCTGACGACGTCTCTAACTATAGACCAATCTCTTTACTACCAATTTTATCAAAGATACTTGAAAAGATTGTTGCAAATCAGTTAAGTGAGTTTCTTGAAAAAAATAAACTTATTGCAAAAAGTCAACACGGTTTCAGGCCAAAATTATCAACTGAAACTGCCTTATTGAAAATATCAGATGAAATATACAAAAATATAGATAATAAGAAAATATCATTGCTACTACTACTCGATCTTTCTAAAGCTTTTGATAGTGTACACCTTACCATTCTATTAGAAAAATGCAAAAAAATGAACATTGACCCAACTGGTTCGAGAACTATTTAAAAAACCGCTACCAGTCAGTCAGAATAAAAGATGTAGTTTCAAGTCGCAAGAAGGTATTGTTTGGGGTCCCTCAAGAAGGAGAAATTAATGATTTAGAAAATATTATTCGTAGAGCAGAAGAAATTTTGTATATGGCTGAACGTTACTTTCTAAAAAATGGTCTGTTACTTAATGAAACTAAAACCCAATCTATTCTTATCGGATCCAGACAGTTATTATCAGAAGTTGATGACAATCTTCATATAAATTTTAACGGTAATATCATTAAGCCAATGAACTCGGTAAAGAACCTAGGTGTCTATTTTGACCGTTACATGAATTTTGAAATGCATATAGATGAAATTTATAAAAAAGTAATGGGTACTCTAATATATCTAAATAGGGTAAAAGACTCATTTGAAACATCAACTCATATAATAATTGTCCAGTCCTTAGCTATGAGTTTAATTAATTACTGTCTCAAAGTTTGGGGATGTACAAATAAGACTCAATTACAAAGAATACAAAAGTTACAAAACTTTGCAGCACGAGTGGCTGTTGGCAATGTAAGAAAATACGAGCACATCTCTCCTGTTTTAAAAGATCTAGAATGGATAAAGATTAGAGATAAATATGTTTTTGATATATGTACCTTTGTTTTTAATATACTAAGAAACAATCTTCCTGATTGCTTGTATAATTTTTCTACAGTAAGCTCAGTTACCGGGTTAACTACCCGTCAAGGGGAAGATTTATTAGTACGAAGGTCTAAAACTGATATTGGCTCAAGAGATATAAACATTCGTGGACCTCATTTATATAATCAGCTTCCCAGAGAACTAAAAAATGCTGGTTCAGTGTATACTTTTAAATATAATCTTAAGAAGTTACTCTTAAAGGAAGATTTTACTTGTAATTTTTAATGGTACACTCATCTTTATGATTTGTTTGTTTTAGTATGTCTATATCGTACACCACAGATGTCTATCTGGAATATATATGCATCTTATTTGAATACCCAATGTACTTTGGAAATAAAGATTTATTATTATTATTATGATGATGTTCGTTTTCAATTGGCGTGCCACGTGCGACGTGCCACTTTGGTGTGAAAGTGGCTTAAGTCAGTGGTCCTGGAATAGTCGAAAGGACTGGCGAAACTATCTGGTCGAAGTGGTTCCAATAATGGCTATACAGAGCTTAGTATGTGAAGAAAGTCTTAATAAAAAAATAAAACTAGCGCGTAATTATACAAATAATTCTGTGTTATTTATCGCAATTAGGGATTTAAGGATAAATACTCTTCATAGCGATCCGCGGTGAGCGCGAATCCGCGTTTACTCGCGCGCTCTACCAGTGAGCTACCTCGGCACAATGAAATTGAAAATTGAGTTCAAATTAAGAACAAATTGCAAGAATCAGTTATCAACAAACAAAAGAGTAAATTTACAAACTAGAGGTTTAAGCGCATTTGACAATAATACAGGCGCGCTTACAACAAAAATATAATCAAAGCGCATTTGACATGAACACAAAATGATTATATGATCGCTCTTCAAAGATCAAAATGTCAAAACTATCAGTTGATATTTTTCTTTGTGCAATTAAAACTGAATCACCAATAATTTACCGACTCGGAAAATCATTCACAAGTATATTCTGGGCACTAAAAATATTCTTTTGTTGTAAAATGAGAACATATTTTCCGTACAATTAATAATAATAATAATAATAATAATAATAATAATAATAATAATAATAATAATAATAATAATAATAATAATAATAATAATAATAATAATAATAATAATAATAATAATATTATTATTATTATTATTATTATTATTATTATTATTATTATTATTCATTATTATAAATTATAATAATAATAATAATAATAATAATAATAATAATAATAATAATAATAATAATAATAATAATAATATAAAACCACATTGTCATTATTTATGCAGACGAATCTACAGTTCAGAAGCTGTAAATTCATATTATCTCAGATAAGACAAAGAGAGACCAGTTTTATCAGTAAAATCTTATCACAATCCAACACTCTATTGTAGCCTTGCCTCATCAACGAGGTTGAATATGGTAAAATGGATGCTAACGTGACAGAGAGAGAGAGAGAGAGAGAGAGAGAGAGAGAGAGAGAGAGAGAGAGAGAGAGAGAGAGAGAGAGAGAGAGAGAGAGAGAGAATTATAAATTCTTGACAACTAATAAATACGAGCTAAAACTGAGTATTTTAATGCCTCTTTAGATAAGTCCAGATGTTTAGAGGTAGTTTAGTGTTATATGTGCTTTTCATGCTTCTTGAAGTTAGCTGGGATGTTTAGTGGTTATTTAATGTCAAGAAAAAGTGTTTCTAATAAAAAGTAGGCTTTTCATGCCTTTATTGTTTAGCCATGATGTTTAGAAGCAGATTAATGCTAAAAAGGAGTGTTTTTCATGCTTCTAGTAGAGTAGCCGAACTGTTTAGTAGTTGTTTTGTGATAAATGTTTAGTAGTTGTTTAATAAGAAAAGTCCTCTTGATGTCTCTGTAGTAGTAGGTTGGCCATGGCACCAGCCGCCCGTTGAAAGACTACGACTGCAGGTATTAGGATCCAACTAGGACTGGTCCCGACAGTTCCAGGTTGAGTCTTCCTTCAGGACGGTTCTTTCCTCATGCCTACATCTACACTGAATATTCTGGCATATTCATTACACATCTCTTGCTATTCCATTACATTTGACAAGTCACAACATTCTGCACATCTGTCTCTTTTACTTTCCTTTTCCTCACATTTTGTCATTATTTAAAAAAGGCTACTAAACCGCTAAGTATGAGTGGTTTAGTTGCTGCTTAATGCTAAGGAAAAGTGCTTTAAATGTCTCTGTGGTTTAGTCAAGATCTTTAGTTAAGAAGTAGTTTCATGGTATGAAGAGCAGCTCTTCATGCTTTCCGTAGGGTAGCGAGACATTTAGTAGTTGGTTTAATGCTAAGGAAAAGTAGTTTTAATGTCTCTGTAGGTTATCAGATGTTCAAAGGTAGACTAATACTACAACAAAAATGAAAAATGAAAATGCCTCTGTAGTTTATTTGATATATTTTAGGAGTATTTTATTACTAAGAAGAAGATGTGCTTTTAATATTTATCTGTAGGTAAGACAAGATGTACAAAGTGGTTTTATGTTAGAGCATGTCTTAGAATGACCGATGTTAGCCAAGACATTTTGTAGAAGTTGGAAACTAGGAATAAGTATGTCAATTATGATTCTAGTTACTTATGAGTGGAATAGCATCAGATATCAGCGCTAGTAAGAAGAGATTTTTTCTTTTAGCATCAAAAATTCATGTTTAATCTTGGAACATACAGCAAAGTGCAAATGAGCTCCTGGGTATCAAAGATACCAGCAAAAATAAGCCAAGAAGTTATCTCTTAACAGGAAAAAACTAATAAAAAATTCATGAATAGGCCAATAAATATTACAAAGCGCAAGAGTATTCCCATATATCATTAGTACCAATGCAAATTAGTAAAGGATTTCTCTGTTAGCAGAAAAAAAAATCACACACAAAAATCATATGCAGCTCATGTTTAGGCCAAGAAAATGTTGCAAAATATCAAGTTGCCTGAGTATGTAGTCACCGTGGCTCAATCGGTATATTTTAGGAGTATTTTATTACTAAGAAGAAGAAGAGGTGCTTTTAATATTTATCTGTAGGTAAGACAAGATGTACAAAGTGGTTTAATGTTAGAGCATGTCTTAGAATGTCCGATGTTAGCCAAGACATTTTGTAGAAGTTGGAAACTAGGAATAAGTATGTCAATTATGATTCTAGTTACTTATGAGTGGAATAGCATCAGATATCAGCGCTAGTAAGAAGAGATTTTTTCTTTTAGCATCAAAAATTCATGTTTAATCTTGGAACATACAGCAAAGTGCAAATGAGCTCCTGGGTATCAAAGATACCAGCAAAAATAAGCCAAGAAGTTATCTCTTAACAGGAAAAAAACTAATTAAAAATTCATGAATAGGCCAATAAATATTACAAAGCGCAAGAGTATTCCCATATATCATTCGTACCAGTGCAAATTAGCAAAGGATTTCTCTGTTAGCAGAAAAAAAAATCACGCACAAAAATCATATGCAGCTCATGTTTAGGCCAAGAAAATGTTGAAAAATATCAAGTTGCCTGAGTATGTAGTCACCGTGGCTCAATCGGTAGCGTTCGCGACTCTGAGGCGTCAGGTCGAGGGTTCGCGCCCCGTCACGGTCTGAGGTTAGCAAAGGCATGCACTCAGGGTAACGATTACATCTGCCAAAACAAGTCCTTCGCAAGAAGGCAACCGTCCTAGCCCTTGGTAGAAAAGGGAGTCCGTGACGTAAAACCGGAACATCAAGCTGCCTGAGTTAGGAGAAAATATCTTTCCCAACTAAAATAATAATCTAATTCATGTTTAAACTTGGATAATTTTGCAAATAATATGAGTTCCCAGATATCATGAGTACCATGTTACCAATAGAAAAATTATCGGTTTACTTTGGTAAACCGATAATTTTTCTATTGGTATCAGAGCTGATACACAATCAATTTTTAGACCTGAATATTATTGCAAATGCAAGAGAAGTTCAAGATACAATATTGTTACTAGCACTAGCAGAGGAGGTTAATTTTCTTAGCAACTGAGATGATAGATAATTCATGCTTAGTCCAGAAAAATATTGCAAATCACATGAAGATTTCTGAGTATCACATGGTTACAAGCACAAGTAAGCATGGAACGGCTTTCCTAGCATCTGAGCATTAGAAGTAATTCATGATTAGGCCAGAAAAATATTGCAAAACTCATGAAGATTTCTGGGTATCATCTGCTTACAAGCACAAGTAAGCAAGGAACTGCTTTCCTAGCACTTGAGCATTAGCAGTAATTCATGATTAGGCCATAAAAATATTGCAAATAACATGAAGATTTCAGAAAATCATCAAATTACAAGCACAAGTAAGCAAGGAACTGATTTCCTAGCAACTAAATATTAGATATAGATCATGTTTAGGCCAGAAAAATATTGCAAACCACATGAAGATTTCTGGGTATCATCAAGTTAATAGCACAAGTAAGCTAGGAATTGATATCCTAGCAACTAAGAATCATACATAATTTATACTTGCTAATGAACACCTGCATAACTGCGTCGCAATAAAACCAGAGTTATATAAACTTACAAGTATAAATTTACATATTTACACATCTGACTTCGACTCATATGGGGGCTGCGGTAGCTGAGTGGTTTGAGTGCTTGATTCGAGAAGGAAAACGCATGTTGGATCACAAAGTAAAAAAAAAAATATGTGCGCGTATCTTAGAATGTGGAAAATATTAAATAATTAATTAATTATTCGTTATTTGATTATTTAGTTATTTCTTTGTGCAATGATGGTGTATAATGTATAATTGTAACAAATGCATATGTACAAATAAAGAGAATATTTTTAGCTAGCGACTCGTGTAAACAGAGGTACATTACCAAATATACAAAATAGATATATACAGAATTATATAATTTTCAAAATGTAGCCTTTGTATTTTCCCTTATGTGCAGTGATGAATTGTCAAGTGTTGCAGAAACATGACTGACCAAGAGTTCGAAAATCAGGTCAGGGACAGAGATATGTTTGACCAAGAGGTCAAAAACACGGCCAGGGCAAAAATCTTTGACCAGGAGTAAGAAAACCTGGTCAGGGCAGAAATATATTTGACCACGAGTTCGGACACCTGGTCAGGGCAGAAATATGATTGACCAAGTGTTTGAATACCTTTTCAAAGGCAGAAAAGTGCTTGACCAAGGGTTCAATAATCCGATCAGGGGCAAAAATATATTGGACCAAGAGTTTGAATACTCGAGTAGGGGCAGAAATATGTTTGACCAAGAGTTTGAAAATCCGGTCAAGGGCAGAAATATGCTTGACCAAGAGTGTGAAAACCAATCATGGGCAGAAATATATATGACCTAGAAAGCGTAAACCTGATCAAGGCAAAAATATGCTTGACCACGAGTTCAAAATTGTGGTCAGGGGCTGAATTAAGTGAGACCAAGAGTTTGAAAACCTGTTCAGGGGCAGAAATATGACTGACCAAGAACGAATGTAATCATAAACACATACACATGATACTGAAACAAAAGAACATAAAGAACTTATACTAGATAAGTGAAATCAGTACTTATTATAAGGTTGCGATATGTAATGTGATAAGCCTATCTGATCACAGATTTTTGAGCCGTCAACAAAACATGATGGACAAAGTACAATCGAGGAGACATTATTTTTTTTTTTACAGGGTTCTGGAATATAATGTAATAAGCCTATCTCTTCTAAGTATTTTTGAGTGTCAGTTTTTAAAAAGATTTAATTGACCAAACCACCTCTGTTCAAGGAGTTTTTGAGCTGTCATTGACAGATAATCCTTCCCGTCCAATGATTTCTTAAGCTTAAGAAAGTATTTACTAAGATTTTTAGCTCTGTACAAAAAGACAGCACTGACAAATTAAACTACTTGTCCATATTTCTAGCAGTCAACAAAAAGACTTCATTGAGAGGTAAGACTTTCTGTTCAAATGTTTTCTATCTGTACACAAAGACCACTGACAGATGAACCACATTGTTCACAGATATAGGAGTCTTTAGCTGTCATCAAAAATGCTTAGCAGGACTTTGAAAATATAAGAAGGACAACTGGAGCATTGCAGTCCAGAGGGTAACTCTCAGGGTCATTAGCTTTAGGGGTGATTGCCAAGGACAACCGAGAAGGAGGAAATTCACATATAACCTCCAGAGGCATTACTACAGTTGCCATGATAATTATCCTCTCCTAATTACAATCCGAGCATGATATAGCAAAGATATAATCGTCTTAGCTGCTACGATTTAAGAACAACTTCCAATTTCATATAATAGAAACTGGATCACCAACAAAATTGTCTGTTGAACTTACGTGTTGGTCAAAAAAACCCACCAAGTTCTCATAAAAATGGAATAATGTCGTTTCTGTTATGTGATGGTCAAAACAAAACATTATATGCATTTGGAAATTAAATAAATTCTGTTGCTGGTATGTCTTGGTCAAAATAAAAACATTATATGCTTTTGGAATGAGAATAATATGCCTGAGGAAGTTACGTGCTGTTAAAAAAAAACAACTTTTTTCTCTTAGAAAAGGAATAACGTTTCTGTTAAAGCTGTCTTAGTCAAAACAAAACACTGCATGCTCTTGGAAATTGAAACTATTTCTGTTACCATGTGTTGGTCATAGCAAAACATTGAATGCTTTTGGAAAAGGAATAATATATCTCTTGAAGTTATGTCTAAACAAAACTCTAGATTCTCTTGAAATGGAAGCAATATGTATTGCGATTACATGTTGGTCAAAACAAAGTCTAAATTTCTTGGAAATGGGAACAACACGTCTATATTGGACCAAGAGTTTGAATACTCGAGCAGGGGCAGAAATATGTTTGACCAAGAGTTTGAAAATCCGGTCAAGGGCAGAAATATGCTTGACCAAGAGTTTGAAAACCAATCATGGGCAGAAATATATATGACCTAGAAAGTGTAAACCTGGTCAAGGCAAAAATATGCTTGACCACGAGTTCAAAATTGTGGTCAGGGGCTGAATTAAGTGAGACCAAGAGTTTGAAAACCTGTTCAGGGGCAGAAATATGACTGACCAAGAACGAATGTAATCATAAACACATACACATGATACTGAAACAAAAGAACATAAAGAACTTATACTAGATAAGTGAAATCAGTACTTATTATAAGGTTGCGATATGTAATGTGATAAGCCTATCTGATCACAGATTTTTGAGCCGTCAACAAAACATGATGGACAAAGTACAATCGAGGAGACATTATTTTTTTTTTTACAGGGTTCTGGAATATAATGTAATAAGCCTATCTCTTCTAAGTATTTTTGAGTGTCAGTTTTTAAAAAGATTTAATTGACCAAACCACCTCTGTTCAAGGAGTTTTTGAGCTGTCATTGACAGATAATCCTTCCCGTCCAATGATTTCTTAAGCTTAAGAAAGTATTTACTAAGATTTTTAGCTCTGTACAAAAAGACAGCACTGACAAATTAAACTACTTGTCCATATTTCTAGCAGTCAACAAAAAGACTTCATTGAGAGGTAAGACTTTCTGTTCAAATGTTTTCTATCTGTACACAAAGACCACTGACAGATGAACCACATTGTTCACAGATATAGGAGTCTTTAGCTGTCATCAAAAATGCTTAGCAGGACTTTGAAAATATAAGAAGGACAACTGGAGCATTGCAGTCCAGAGGGTAACTCTCAGGGTCATTAGCTTTAGGGGTGATTGCCAAGGACAACCGAGAAGGAGGAAATTCACATATAACCTCCAGAGGCATTACTACAGTTGCCATGATAATTATCCTCTCCTAATTACAATCCGAGCATGATATAGCAAAGATATAATCGTCTTAGCTGCTACGATTTAAGAACAACTTCCAATTTCATATAATAGAAACTGGATCACCAACAAAATTGTCTGTTGAACTTACGTGTTGGTCAAAAAAACCCACCAAGTTCTCATAAAAATGGAATAATGTCGTTTCTGTTATGTGATGGTCAAAACAAAACATTATATGCATTTGGAAATTAAATAAATTCTGTTGCTGGTATGTCTTGGTCAAAATAAAAACATTATATGCTTTTGGAATGAGAATAATATGCCTGAGGAAGTTACGTGCTGTTAAAAAAAAACAACTTTTTTCTCTTAGAAAAGGAATAACGTTTCTGTTAAAGCTGTCTTAGTCAAAACAAAACACTGCATGCTCTTGGAAATTGAAACTATTTCTGTTACCATGTGTTGGTCATAGCAAAACATTGAATGCTTTTGGAAAAGGAATAATATATCTCTTGAAGTTATGTCTAAACAAAACTCTAGATTCTCTTGAAATGGAAGCAATATGTATTGCGATTACATGTTGGTCAAAACAAAGTCTAAATTTCTTGGAAATGGGAACAACACGTCTATATTGGACCAAGAGTTTGAATACTCGAGCAGGGGCAGAAATATGTTTGACCAAGAGTTTGAAAATCCGGTCAAGGGCAGAAATATGCTTGACCAAGAGTTTGAAAACCAATCATGGGCAGAAATATATATGACCTAGAAAGTGTAAACCTGGTCAAGGCAAAAATATGCTTGACCACGAGTTCAAAATTGTGGTCAGGGGCTGAATTAAGTGAGACCAAGAGTTTGAAAACCTGTTCAGGGGCAGAAATATGACTGACCAAGAACGAATGTAATCATAAACACATACACATGATACTGAAACAAAAGAACATAAAGAACTTATACTAGATAAGTGAAATCAGTACTTATTATAAGGTTGCGATATGTAATGTGATAAGCCTATCTGATCACAGATTTTTGAGCCGTCAACAAAACATGATGGACAAAGTACAATCGAGGAGACATTATTTTTTTTTTTACAGGGTTCTGGAATATAATGTAATAAGCCTATCTCTTCTAAGTATTTTTGAGTGTCAGTTTTTAAAAAGATTTAATTGACCAAACCACCTCTGTTCAAGGAGTTTTTGAGCTGTCATTGACAGATAATCCTTCCCGTCCAATGATTTCTTAAGCTTAAGAAAGTATTTACTAAGATTTTTAGCTCTGTACAAAAAGACAGCACTGACAAATTAAACTACTTGTCCATATTTCTAGCAGTCAACAAAAAGACTTCATTGAGAGGTAAGACTTTCTGTTCAAATGTTTTCTATCTGTACACAAAGACCACTGACAGATGAACCACATTGTTCACAGATATAGGAGTCTTTAGCTGTCATCAAAAATGCTTAGCAGGACTTTGAAAATATAAGAAGGACAACTGGAGCATTGCAGTCCAGAGGGTAACTCTCAGGGTCATTAGCTTTAGGGGTGATTGCCAAGGACAACCGAGGAGGAAATTCACATATAACCTCCAGAGGCATTACTACAGTTGCCATGATAATTATCCTCTCCTAATTACAATCCGAGCATGATATAGCAAAGATATAATCGTCTTAGCTGCTACGATTTAACAACAACTTCCCATTTCATATAATAGAAATTGGATCACCAACAAAATTGTCTGTTGAACTTACGTGTTGGTCAAAAAAGAACACCAAATTTTCATAAAAATGGAATAATGTCGTTTCTGTTATGTGATGGTCAAAACAAAACATTATATGCATTTGGAAATTAAATAAATTCTGTTGCTGGTATGTCGTGGTCAAAATAAAAACTTTATATGCTTTTGGAATGAGAATAATATGCCTGATGAAGTTACGTGCTGTTAAAAAAAAAACTATTTTCTCTTGGAAAAGGAATAACGTTTCTGTTAAAGCTGTCTTAGTCAAAACAAAACACTGCATGCTCTTGGAAATTGAAACTATTTCTGTTACCATGTGTTGGTCATAACAAAACATTGAATGCTTTTGGAAAAGGAATAATATATCTCTTGAAGTTACGTGTTGGTCTAAACAAAACTCTAGATTCTCTTGAAATGGAAGCAATATGTACTGCGATAACATGGTCAAAACAAAGCTCTAAATTTCTTGGAAATGGGAACAACACGTCTGTTGCATTTACGTGTTGGTCAAAAGAAATCTCTAAATGCTCTTGGAAATTTGAACAATATGTATTTTGCGATTACATGTTGGTGAAAACAAAACTCCAAGTGTTCTTGGAAAAGGAAATAATGTCTGCTGCAG
>JAXCGZ010000811.1:0-39960 GCA_037179515.1 Halocaridina rubra
AGAGAGAGAATTTTTAATTAACTCTTGTTCATTCAACCAAAACTAGATTATTTATTGTAAAAATAATGGTTTGTCGACTTAATAATTTTAATGACAAATTCGTAAAAATAATAATAATAATAAAAATAATAATTGTTCCATACTATGAGAAAGATGGGTGAGGAGAATGCCATTAAAAATCGTGAGAAAAGTGGAGGTTTTATTACTCAAACTTAGATGTCCGACATGGCGTGTTCTACCTGAGTAAACACAACAAAACAATAGCGCAATGCAAAGCGCACGAATTAATCAGCACAAAAGTTATACATAACATTCCTCCCTCCAAGAAAAAACATACAAAACTTATCAAAAATGGATCAGAAAAATATCAACATACAACAATCATTATACAGAAATATCAATATATTATGGCAACAAAAGACATTACAAATTTAATTTTTCTGGTGGCTTAATAATTCTCTTTGATCTCCGTAATACTGGAGATGGTGATACAATCTGTTTATCATTCACACCACACCTTTCAGTTTCTGAGACTGTGTCTTCAGACTCAATACAATTACTATCAGGTTGAACTGAAACATCACACTTTTGTGAAGATACTTCAACATCATTAGTGGAACTAGAGGCATAGGAATAATTACTTACATTCGAAGAAACTAAGGGCATTGGAGACTCTCTAGGTGTCTTAATACAAGTACCAGTAAATCTAGGCATAAGCTGATCATGATGCCTCTTCCATGATATATTACCAAAATCATGAACTTGCACCAAATAATTTCTTACAACAAGCACTTCAATCATTTTACCTTCAATCCAAGTCTCTCCCTTCCCAAAATTTTTAGCAAAAACTGCATCACCAACATTGTACATATTTGTCCCTTCAGAGAAAACTTTCTCTGATAATTTTTCAAGGTCTCTGTCTTTGTTAGGGGAACATTTTACAGATACTAAAGTTGTTTTAAAATATTTTCCAAATAGTAACTCTGCTGGTGATTTACCTATACCACTACGCATACTCTTTCTATAATTGTACAAATATCTGCAGATTCTAGTATTCAATGATCCACTGTTGAATTTATTTAAGCCCTCTTTTAAAGTTCGAACTGCTCTTTCCGCCAACCCATTAGATGATGGATTGTATGGGGCAGGAGTTAAATGTTGAATACCATTTTTCTTATAAAAATTTAATCTCCTCGGACACAAAATATGGAGCATTATCCGAGACAACAATGTCTGGAATACCAAAATTAGAAAATGTTTTTCTAAGCAATTCCATGGTAACACTTGAAGTCATTGAACTAGTAACTTGAACATCTAGAAACTTAGAATATGCATCTACCATTACAAGAAAATATTTGTTATCTATGGGTCCAGCATAGTCAATGTGAAGTCTTGACCATGCCTTATCAGGGGTAGACCATGACAACACAGGAGCTTGGTTTGGTTGAAAATTTTTAAAACAAACTGGACAATTCTTTGTAATTTCAGAAATATCTTGGTCAATTTTAGACCACCAAACCCAATTCCTAGCTTCTGCTTTCATCACATTTATCCCATTATGACCACTAAGTAAGTGCTCAAGTATTTTACATCTTAAGCTGGTAGGTACTACAATTCTGTTTCTGTACAAAATTACATTGTCATATAAACTAAGATCAGACTTAACAGAACTATATTCATGTAATCTCAAATCATTTGTAGACCAACCAAATCTTATATTATGCATAAGTTGACCCAAAACCTCATCTTTCTCAAGTATGGAACAAAAGGAACTGATCTGTGTTTTCTGAATTTTGGAACTACATCACTCTTAACATGAATGTGAGCTGTAATATCTGAAATGGGTTTATTAAGATTAACTTCATAATCATTCAACAATTCTACCACAGAACCATTGACTTTATTAATTTTAGAAGAATCATTAATACCAGACAAATAAATACCTATTTTTGGCATCAAATCTTTACCACATAAGTTAGAATTATGATTCCCTACTACATAAAATGTCTGTTTCACTTGCAGAGAATTATAGTAAACATCCACTCCAACTTTACCCAAAACATTTATTTTGAGATCATCATAAGAATTTAACATTTTATTACAATCTACAATGGACAATCCCAAATTATGAACCCAATCTTTAGTCAAGGTACTCACAGCAGCACCTGTATCCACCTCAAAAGGTACAAACTTACCATTAACCAAAATATTCACTTCATCTTTACCAATAGCATTGACATTTTTTACTGACAACAGTCTTTCTTCATCAGTATCACTGGAAAATGCTACCTTGTCTACTGCTTTAACTTTAACCTTATGTTTTTTCTCAGAAGCCTTATTAAAACTTTCTTTTACTGGCTTTGGCTTAACATTACCTTTGACATCTTTTGAAGCCTTCCAACAAACTTGTTTTAAATGTCCTTTCTTACCACATAAATTACATGTTAAATTCTTAAAGCGACATTTTGCCCTATCATGAGGGTAACCACAGTGTTTACAAGAAACTGACTTACTCATGGAACCATTGGTTGGGGTTTTAACCTTTTGAACAACACCAGACTTTTCAGAAACATAAGCTTGTTCAAAATTCAAAACCCTCTCAACTATTTGAATAGAAGACATAACCTTCAAATTTAAATTTTCAGCAACCAGATTTGAAAAATAAACCTCATTTTCAAGAGCCATAAACAACTGATCTGCACACGAGAATCAAAGTTGCTACCAAAATCACAGTCTTTGGCTAGACACTTCAGGTCTGCATACAAATCTTTTAATGTCTCACCTCCTTTTTTCCTCCTTTATTGAAAAGCCAATAAACTTCTATGATAACTAGGCTTTACATCATAATGTGCTTTAAGTAATTTGCATAAATCCTCATACGACTTAGTATGTGGTAAATCTGGGGCACAAATGTTTCCTAAAATAGCATAAACTACAGTACCAATAGAAACCAGAAGTAAATTTTTTTTACTACTTGCCTCAGTTATTTCCAAATTTAAAAAATTTGCTTCCAACAAACTTAACCACAATTCAAAAGAAATCTTTGAAGGATTAAAATGATCAATATTCACTCTGCGGTTAGCCCTATTTTCATTTTCTTGAGGCATGATTATAGGCTAAGTCACTGGGTGAACTGGTAATAATCTCAAAATACACAACATGCAATCATGGCACACACAGAATAGTCTAAATATTATAGCACTGACATCATAAGCTAAACATCATAGTACTAGGCTAGGCCTATATGCAATTTGTTTTATTCCACTCCTCAAAGCACTGGGGTTAAGCACCATAGGCTTACGGTAGGCTATGATCAATCAAGGCTACCGTACACAAAACACTGGAAACAAGGTTACCGGTAAACACAGTTGGCCTACCATAGGCTATCATCAATCTAGGGTACACCTTGGAAAATAATCACTATAGCTTCCCAATCTTGAAAAATCGTCACCATTAGGCTTAAACACAGTTATAATACAGCATCTATGAAGGCTCCAATGCTAACTGCAAAACTTGATCAAAATAGCCTATGGAGGGCGGCTACCTCAAAACTGCAAAAATTCACATAAATACTGCAAACCAGAAGTTCCTTTTGCTACTGCATTGGTCATTTGTACCCCGTCGCCATTTGTTCCATACTATGAGAAAGATGGGTGAGGAGAATGCCATTAAAAGTCGTGAGAAAAGTGGAGGTTTTATTACTCAAACTTAGATGTCCAACATGGCGTGTTCTACCTGAGTAAATACAACAAAACAATAGCGCAATGCAAAGCGCACGAATTAATCAGCACAAAAGTTATACATAACAATAATAATAATAATAATCATAATAATCTCCACAATCATCATCAAAGGAAAATTATTGTCGCCAATAATAATAATCATAATAATCTCCACAATCATCATCAAAGGAAAATTATTGTTGCCAATAATAATAATAATAATAATAATAATAATAATAAAAATAATAAGAGGAGCTAAGGAGAATTTTTGGAATAGACATCATGAAAGTAATGCAGAGGTATATTAAAACCCAGCAGAGAATTTGGAGGTTTCTGCCATTCACCTAGCAAACAAACAAACATTTATTTCCATTTTCGTACAATGGTTATTCTTCTGTAAATAAGAGTAACTTATAAGTAGACATGTAATTGAACTAATAAGTAAGGGGGTAATACATACAGTTAAATTAAATGTAGCTTTCCTAGAAAATAATAATGCTGTAATAAAAATGTTAACAATAATGTTAATAATAAAGTAGTAATAATAACAATCGATACAGTATGGTTATTATCGGCATCATCACATATTTGTTTTCACAATCATTTAAACAAAAAATAAAAAAAATTGTTTATTTTCTCTCCAGTAAAACTTGCGATGCACTGAATTCGCGATAGGTGAATCGCGATATAGCGAGGGATCACTGTATATAATAATTTCATTAAGAGACTCACTGAATGTCATTAACAATCATAAACTAGAAAACTGCCTCACGAAGTACATATACTGTAACGATACGTTATCCAATTCTGAAATAATAAATACTGGATAGCCATATTCATATCACTAAAAGCTATTAAATAAAGAATGCAATTCAAAACAAGAGAAAAAAGTAAAACTCTTTAAGTAATTCTATTATATTTCAAATACCTCAAAGTACTTTGGCAACATTGTACCCAAAAGTGAATATAGGTTCAAAGAAGTGCAGCGTATTGTAATTTTCGCGTAATTTAACAACTAATTTTAAAAAAGAAACAATGATAATGGGCACTGATACGTTCCACAACCGTCCATAGACACACTATACCAAAGATATATGATAAGTAAAACATATTATATAAGTACATAAAAAAGCAGAAAGACCTGTAGTTATATATATTAACATGCAAATAGCAAACAGTATAAAAGATATACAGATTTACTGTACAGTAAACAAATTAATGCACTCTATTATGCGGTGGGCAACAGGCATACACTGGGACATGCATGGTGGTAGTGAGCACGATGATGCATACGTTTTGCCGCCTCCGTATCAGCTGATGCACCCTCGCACGCTATTTCCCTGATGATATTATATCGAGAGTTTGTTTGCTGTTTGTTCTTAATGCTTTTTTTCAATTTTCTTCATAATATTCTATCGCATTAATCGGTAGAAGAGGAGGATGATGCGGGAGAACGAACCTCTATCCACAAACGTTTTGCCACTTCCGTATCAGCTGATGCACCCTCGCACGCTATTTCCCTGACAATATTATATCAAAAATTTGTTTGCCATTTTCTTAATGCTTTTTTTCAATTTTCTTCATAACATTCGATCACATTAAGCGGTAGAAGAGGAGGAGGTTGCTGGAGAACGAACCTCTATCTGCAAACCTTTTGCCACTTCCGTATCAGCTGATGCTTATCTCTATTCAGGAACAATATCTTACTCATAAAATATTTATTTACTCACTCTATTTGGGGTTTATTTAATTTTCAAGATTATAGTATTTTTAATATTCCTTGGTTCTAAACATTATTCTATTTTCTTTACATATCGACCATGCTACACGAAATCTAAACGTAAACAAAGTCAGCTGAGAGAAAAAGGAAACTATACAATTCGTTTCAAAGAAAATGTATATCGTACTGTATATGGGAAACTTAAATGAAATATATATATTCTCTACATGCTACTTCCCAAATGCTATTATATCGAAAGTGTGTTTGCTCTTTGTTCATAATGTTTTTTTTCAATTCTCTGCATAATATTCGATCGCATGAAGCGGTAAAATAGGAGGAGGATGTGGAGAACGAACCTCTATCCACAAACGTTTTGCCACTTCCGTATCAGCTGATACACCCTCGCACGCTATTTCCCTGACGATATTATATTGAATATATGTTTGCTGTTTGTTCTTAATGCTTTTTTCAATTTTCTTCATAATATTCGATCGCATTAAGTGGTAGAAGAGGAGGAGGATGCGGGAGAACGAACCTCTATCCACAAACGATTTGCCACTTCCGTATCAGCTGATGCACCCTCGCACGCAATTTCTGACGATATCATATTGAAAATTTGTTTGCTGTTTGTTCTTAATGCTTTTTTTTAATTTTCTTCATAATATTCGATCACATTAAGCAGTAGAAGAGGAGGAGGATGCGGGAGAACGAACCTCTATCCACAAACGTTTTACCACTTTCATATCAGCTGATGCACCCTCGCACGCTATTTCCCTGACGATATTATATAAAAATTTTTTTTACTGTTTGTTCTTAATGCTTTTTTTCCATTATCTCCATAATATCCGATCACATTAAGCGGTAAAAGAGGAGGAGGATGGTGGAAAAGTGCCTTCGTGGTGGTCGATTATTTACGAAAATGATACATTTTTTGTTTATTTTTTTGCATGGGCGTCATTCGCGAATTTCGTATTTTTTTTTACAATTATTTTTTAGGGGCGTAATCCCAGTTTCGCAGATTATAAACACGCGGAAAAAGCGAACAAGGTGTACATGAATACTAGCTTCAAAATACAGTTCCATTTCTATCATAAGGCATGGCTAACATGGGTCACTAATGAGGTTACTGATATATTCATACTCCAAGTAAGGTCATAGTTTTTTTCCCATTGAATGGATCCAGCACAAGAGACATGTGAGATGGTAAGCAAGATACCAATCTCCTCCAATAGAATACTTTAGTTAAACATGAAAATAAATTACTCCCAACTCAAAAGCTCATGCAAGATGATTACTAATTGGAATTAATAGAAAAAATTCTTTAATACTCAACTGACTGTACATAATATTAACAGTAAATTATTGACTATAATCTCTCCATGCAATTATTTTCATCCTAAATAAAAATCAAATATATATATATATATATATATATATATATATATATATATATATATATATATATATATATATATATATATATATATATATATATATATATATATATATATATATATATATATATATATATATATATATATATATATATATATATATATATGATGTTAACAGTAAATTATTGCCTATAACCTCTCCATGCAATTATTTCCATCCTAAATCAAAATCATATATATATATATATATATATATATATATATATATATATATATATATATATATATATATATATATATATATATATATATATATATATATATATATATATATATACACAATATATATAATTTTCAAGAAAATAATATTTATGAATACTTTGAAATAACAAAAATTAAAAGAACAGTTTGTAACAAAGAGCAACAATGAAAATTGCAGATAAAGTGTCATATATATGAAGGTCATAGGGAAAACACTGTGCTAAGAATGTATCTTCCATCTATTTGCAAGGTACGATTATACTTAGTATCTACATCTCTTGACTTATCTAAATTATATGACACATATACAAAGTTATGAGGTAACTTAAGTGTTCAGTCCGTTTTTATAGGTAACACACAAGTTCTGAGAAAAACACAGATAAACAAAACATAAACCAGCTGTTTCTGTTCATTATACTGTATATGATACTTCCAATATCAGAAGTAGATTAGGAAAACAAGCTGTAAATGAATTTCTTTAATAATAATGACACAAAAAAAAAAACTTGAACAAGAATCAAGAGAATTAATATACTGTATTCTTCATAATTCACTGGAGTGAAATTCAAAGTTTTCCCTCATGTTCTGAATACTGTACCTGCTTTCACTCTTAATCCGCAGTGCAATACAACACAATATAAGTTGGACTTTCATGTGTCACAACCCTTATCATGGCAAAAGTTGGAATGAGCGAAGAAAGTTTATGTGCAGCAACGTGTGTAATTACCTAATTGTGCTCACGGGAAAGATCCCTAAATCGTAATTCCCCACCTCCTTGTCGGTTCCATTTTTGTACTCAGTGATAATAATCATATTTGTTCTTAAAACTATTCAGTTTGCATTAGCAACCTCCACACTTAGTGAATTCCAATCATAAGTAACTTACACTTAAAAATTCCTTCCTTACATCCTGCAAAGAAGTTTTCTGTGTATGTGTGCGTGTAGTAAACAGTCAAAATTATCCAATGCTTATTTTACCCTTTCAGCAAACATGAGCCTTATTTTCTTATAAAAAAAAAATCAGCATATTTTCTTTCATTTTGTACATATGAAGGATGTACCACATGAATTCCTGTTTATTCTGTCATAAAACTTTTCCAACTCCCAAAAGGCAATATACATAGGCAAATATACCACTAAAATTTTTATGCAGCACAGTGCTGTCTGAGCCTACAATGTTCATCCCAAATTCATATTTCTTTTAACAGCCATCCACACTTCCCAATAAACCTTGTTCTTATACCTTTTCAGGAATATTTTGTAGGCTGACACCTCTATATTAAGAAAAGTCCATTATGTCTCCTATGCTCGTGTACAATAGAACAGTCCATGTTCTCTTTACCAATCCGCACAGCCTTCATCTTCTATAAAATACATTTAACATCCTATACACCCTATTCAATACCACATCTCCATCCTTCTCATGAAAATTGAGAGTGACGTCATCTATACCAGCTGCCTTGATACCATTTGTCATTTTTACAGCTCTCTTCACCTCATTTCTCTCACTTATAAATCTTCATGCCTGAGTATATATCTTCTTTCTAGTCTCTACAGAAACACTTCTGCAATTCCACTTTCCTACAAATTTTGCATATCTTCATGATACACCTAGTTCTTAGAATAACGCGAATATAGGTTCTCAGAAGTGTCCGTATTGTAATTTTCGCATAATGTAACGAGTCATTTTCCATAAGAAACAATGATAAAGCGCATAGATATGTTTCAAAACCGTACATAGACACACTATACCAAAGATATGCGATAAGTAAAACATATTTTATATGTACATAACAAAGCAGAAAAACCTGTAGTTATTTATATTAACTTGCAAATAGTGTAGAGTATAAAAGATATACAGATTTACTGTACAGTAAACAAATTAATGCACTCTATTATGCGGTGGGCAACAGGCATACAATGGAACGTGCATGGTGGCGTTGAGCACGAGGATGCAAACGTTTTACCGCCTCCGTATCAGCTGATGCACCCTCGCACGCTATTTCCCTGACGATATTATATCGCAAGTTTGTTTGCTGTTTGTTCTTAATATTTTTTTTCCATTCTTTTAATAATATTCGATCGCATTAAGCGGTAGAAGAGGAGGAGGATGTGGGAGAACGAACCACTGTCTGCAAATGTTTTGTCGCCTCCTGTCAGCTGATGCACCCCCACACGCTATTTCTCTGATGATATATCGCAGGTTTGTTTGCTGTTTGTTCTTAATGCTTTTTTTCAATTCCCTTCATAATATCCGATCACATTAAGCGGTAGAAGAGGAGGATGCGGGAGTATGAACCTCTATCTGCAAACATTTTGCCACCTTGGTATCAGCTGATGCACCCTCGCACGTTATTTCCCTGACAATATTATATCGCAAGTTTGTACTTAATGCTTTTTTTCATTTCTCTTCATAACATCCAATTGCATTAAGCGGGAGAAGAGGAGGAGGATACGGGAGAACGAACCTCTATCTGCAAACATTTTGCAGCCTCCGTATCAGCTGATGCACCCTCGCATGCTATTTCCCTGACAATATTTTATCGCAAGTTAGTTTGCTGTTTGTTCTTAATGCTTTTTTTTATTTCTCTTCATAATATTTGATTGCATTAAGTGGCAGAAGAGGAGGAATATGCGAGAGAACGAACCTCTATCTGCAAACATTTTGCCACCTCCGTATCAGCTGATGCACCCTCACACGCTATTTCCCTGACGATATTATATCGCAAGTTTGTTTGCTGTTTGTACTTAATGCATTTTTTCAATTCTTATTATTAAGCGGTAGAAGAGGAGGAGGATGCGGGAGAACGAACCTCTTATCTGTAAACATTTTGCTGCCTCCGTACCAGCTGATGCGCCCTCGCATGCTATTTCCCTGACGATATTATATCACAAGTTTGTTCTTAATGCATTTTTTTTCCATTATCTTCATAATACCCAATTGCATTAAGCGGTAGAAAAGGAGGAGGATGCGGGAGAACGAACCTCTATCTGGAAACGTTTTGCCGCCTCCGTATCAACTGATGCACTCTCGCACACTATTTCCATGACGAATTATATTGCAAGTTTGTTTGCTCTTTGTTCTTAATGCTTTTTTTCCATGATCTTCATAATATCCTATCGCATTAAGCGGTAGAAGAGGAGGAGCAAGGCGGAAAGTGCCTCCGAGGCAGTAGATTATTTACCAAAATGAAAATATTTTTGCATGGGCGTTATTCGCGAATTTCATATTTTTTACTATTATTTTTTTGGGGCGTTTTTCCAATTTTGCGGATTATAAACAAGCGTAAAAAGAGAACTAGGTGTACTCTGTTCATCAATCTGATTTCACTTGGATTTATTTTTACCAATCTATCAACCCCTTTCCTTATCTACTCACTTGTCCTCCCTTAGCTTTTACTTTATAATTTTTCTCAATAGAGCTTTTCTAATTTTTCCAGAAACTGCTCAACAACTATGGTCCAAGCTCACTTTTCAGTATTGCCTCTCTCCCCTTCTTCCTGTACTCCTCATTTTATGTTAGACTCTCCTACTGTGGGTATTCATATGATATTTATTACTTCCTTTGTCCTATTTGTTCTCACTACCAGGACCATAAGCACTTTTAACTTCTGACTTTGCATCGTTCACTCTTGCCATCACCCATAAAAAGGCTTAATTTCCTTAACTCTGGCGGAATATTACAACCCTCATCATTTAAAGGTATTATGACTCTCTCACTAGTTTGTCTCCTGTCTACATTTAAAATTCTTCTTTTAGCTAAAGAAAATAATTCCTTTCATTCCCTTAAGCTTCGTTTCACACAGTAACAAGACCTCCACACTCTGTCATTAATGGTTTTCTAAGTATCATAACACTTTTCATCAAAGTCACAAAACCATGGACATTCATACATAAAACTCTGAAGCAGTGGGACATCTTCCTCAAATTGAGAGCTCTTCACCATTATCCCATATAAAGAAAACATATCTGGGAGGCTTACCAGCACCCCTTTCCCACTATCCCTTTCAGCCGATATTTGAGACATGTAAGGAATATGGATGAGGATTTTTTTCTCGGTCACTACTACAATATCCAAGCTGCATCTAGCAGCAGGTAATTAAAGAGCAGAATTTTTCTTTTCCACCACTTGGGGTATCCTTTTTAGTAACCTCCTACAATATGTAATATGGAATTCTCCTCTCTCGCACATGGATAAATAAACACATGAGATAAATATTATTTCATAAATCTTACAACTGAGAACAGAACAATCGTTGATAGGGAATAAAACAGTTGTATCAAAATTCCTCAATAAGACCACAATTTGAAATTCTTTAAAACTCAACACAGTATTGATATATGTACCTATATATTTGATTACCTCTCACTTTCAGCCTTGTAAATGATATATAATAAGAATGATATATCAAAAAGTATGATTTTCAATAGCACAAGATACTACAGCAGAGTAAAGAGGGCTTATAAATGAGGAAACGAGACAGCATTACGAATTACGTAAACAGTAAGTATAAATGCTTTTGCTAGTTAAAACAAAGAGTGCATATGGCGACGCATGAAGTCCACAGATTTCATCATGAGATTTCATTGATATCACAACTTGTCTAGCAACAGTGTTCATTCTTTTACCAGACTTCCTGTTTCGTAATTCTCCTCCAAAGGCTTCAGGCTGGAAGAACACGTATATGTGACTCTTGACATCCGCAACTGCTACGTAAGAATTATCTGTATTGATTATAGGAAAAATATGGCGATTGATAATGATATTTATTCACATTACTTATTTTCTGAAGCCTTATTAACTAATGGAAATATACAGAGAAAGCCAATGAATATAAAAAAAAAGCAAGCTAATATGAAAATGGACTGGCAGCAAAGAAATCAAACTATTTACCATAAAATTTTTGGTTTTATGTGCAAGTTAAGCAGGTAATACTTTACAATCCTATCCTTGTTTCTACACAAAAATGAGAATTCTATAAATGCTAACAAGAATAATTTCTTAACATAAGCAATATATTTCACTATTATCAGTCCTGAAACAAAAAAATAAGTGTCAACTTTTATTCATGACAAGGAATTTAATTTAGTTCAGTTATACCTGGCGATGCACAAGTAAATTTGGCCATGGATTTTGAAGCTTTAACATAGCCAAATGCGTTGTAAGTTGCAACATGAACGAATCGGTCTTCATTTTCAGGTAGCCACAAAATTCCATCCACGTCGTGACGTAGACAGAAAGCTGGAATAACAGATCCCTCCACCTAAAAGTAAGACATATCAGATGTTACAAATACCACTGAAATATCTATAATTGCAATGAACTAACGTGTGTTCGGATTTAAGTCACAAACTCCCTTTTCTATTCAGGGATAGGACAGTGCCTTATTAGATGAAATTTGTTTTTGGCAGGTGCGATCACAACCCTGAGTGAATGCCCTTTCTAACCTCAGACCGTGGCGAGCCACAAAGAATTCACCTGATGACTGAAAGCTGCGAGCGCTAACACTTTGCCATGGCGACCGATGCAATGAAACAAACATACTTTGGTAAACTAATTTTATACTAAAAATAAGATATGCACCTTAACCTGATTTTTACAATGATGTAATCTTTAAACAGAAGACTCATGATTTAAAGCAGCCTATGATATCTACTTAATGAGATTGCATGCTATTAACTGGAACATGCAGTTCTACCTGGCATGCAATATACAGTGTTACCTCCCTTATCGCGGTAGTTCGGTTCCGGGACCCGGCGCGAACCCGGAAATCTGCAGAGTAGGATCAGCCTATATGTACATAGATATTTTAATGTATTTTTACGTTTACACTGTATAAACCCTCCCTGTACTGTTAAAAAAACACCCTTTACATTATAAATAACAGCAAGCAACGTAATTTTTTCATGAAAGCGATAGGAAAACTTACCGTGAATGAGGTGATGATGACTTGACATACATAGGTTCCATAGTTTACAATAATTTTTACGTTTATGTAAAATAGCGGCCGACATCCACAAACTTTTTTCCTTCTTTCAACATATCTGAGAGTTTCACTTTATCTACAATGGTTAACATTTTCCTTT
Organism: Halocaridina rubra; assembly: GCA_037179515.1. Classification (NCBI taxonomy): domain Eukaryota; kingdom Metazoa; phylum Arthropoda; class Malacostraca; order Decapoda; family Atyidae; genus Halocaridina; species Halocaridina rubra. The sequence continues at coordinate 13,185 of JAXCGZ010000811.1, forward strand.
GCCGCTTAGGCTCACTACAAGAAGCCTTAGAAGATGAAGGATGCTTGGGAGGCATTGCAAAGGTTAAAATATGCGAGTAAACAAATCACAAGCAAAACATATTAATAATAATAAGCACAACGTGAATGGCGCACACGAGTGAGGCGAGACAATGGAAGATGGTGGAAGCCTTTGTCCGAAACGCTGATAGCGGTATCGTATTTTACATGTTGCAATACTGTTAGTATTTATGTTTTTTACTCTTTTTTACTGTTATATTATTCTTAGGCTAAGAAATACTTTTTTTTTATCAATAAAATCATGAAACTATTGGAAATATAAATATATATGCTAGTTCACGTAGCTTCGACCCCAATACATTGTACGCTATCCAACACAAGCAAATCGTTTAATAAGCACAACGTGAACGGCGCACACGTGAGTTAGACTGAACGAGTCTTTGTCCAAAACGCTGATAGCGGTATCGTATTTTACATGTTTCAATACTGTTAGTATTTATGTTTTTTACTATTTTTTACTATTTTATTATTCTTAGGCCAATAAATACGCTTTTTTTATCAATAAAATCATGAAACTACTGGAAATGTAAATATATATACTAGCTCACGTAGCTGCGACCCCAATACATTGTACGCTATCGAACACTATTTCGTATGATGCAATACTGTGAGTTATACTGTACGTACGTATATCATTCAGTTATTAGTACAATGTATATTAATTTAAAATTCATCTACTTATTTGATGATTGTACAAAATCTATTGTATTTATTCATTGTAATTTGGACCAAATATTCCTTTTGTAAAGATTATACTGTACTTTTCAAAAGAGGTGGTCAATAAACGCATCTATCTATCTATCTATCTACATTTATGTTTTTTACTATTTTTTACTGTTTTATTATTCGTAGGCTGGGAAATAATTTTTTTTTATCCATTAGATAATGAAATATGTTTTTCTCAATAAAAAAAAATTAAAATACCGAGAATTATTTTTTTTAAATATTTTAATATTTTTGCATATACCCATGAAATAAAATAATAATTTATAAAAAAAAAAAAAACGCGATACAGTGAGAAAGCGAACCAAGAAACGCGAATAACCGGGGTAACACTGTATACTAAAATGTTAACTAAATTGGGATAAAACACATCCTTCTTTTATCACAAAATTAATACACGAAATCCCTTCACAACAGTATTCATCAAGAGCTTATAGGTGAGAACAAACTCATTTCAAGCCCTGAATTATAAAAAAAAAATATATATTAAATATAAAAAAAAAAATTTGATGCAAGAACTTACAATGTAATTCTAATGCCTTTCCTTTTGATTCTGGATATTTTGAATTTGTTTTTTCCAGTTGTCTGGTTTCTTTATGTGATTGTAGACACCATTCAATATATGGTACAACAGATCTCTATATAACTTATTATAGCCACCTATAATGATATATACAAGGGTACTAGAAAAACTTAATCAGAACTACATAAGGCACTGTCTATTACATCTCCTTTGGAAGAGTCTCTTGGAGGTAAGTGGGAAAGGGCAGTGGCATCTCAAGTGCCATGCATTGCCACTTGAGCAGACAAAATGATTTCACAATGCACTAAGTTGGCCCATGGCACCATTTGCCCATGTCATACTACAGCTGAAGTCTATTGAACTTCAATGGGACAGTTCAAGACAGCTCAGTGTTAAGTCTTCCTTCAGTTACGATTCTTTTTATATGCCTGCATCTACACAGAGCGTTCTTCAATATTTGTTACACATTTATTATTATACCTTCACATCTGACAAGTCACAAAACTCCCTAATAGTTTATCTTTGCATAATGTTTCACACCCGGGAAAAAAAAACAGTGACTAGTTTAAGTGACTACAAGAGGATCATCAATACAATATGACATTCCAACACACATTAAAGATGTACAATATCATCCATCATTGCACTGAAAAGGAAATTATTTAGAATTATTTCAAGTAAATAGACACCCTCTTCGCATATATATACTGTATGGCTTTAAAGCAATTCTCAAAAAACTCATCATTTGGCTTGCACCTCGATACAACCATACTTGATTTCTTACATGTAATATAGCCATACTTATTTTATAACTGTATTAGTAAAGCTTAAGCATTATTAACATTATTACTACATTATTTTTATTATTAATTCAGACGATTCTTGCTAGTTAAATTCAGATAAGCAGGATATACTATATTAAATTCTGTTATCTTTTACTCTTCTCATTAACATATGGGATTTTAGCTTAACTGTTTTAAATATCTGTATCATTTAAGCATCCCCTAGTAATAATAAACAAAGTTAATGTAGTGCTTATGATGATGATAATGATTATTATTAATAATATTATCAATATCATTAGTATTATCATCTTTATTTTTATTATTATTATTTCTATTACTATTACTACTAATATTATCATTTTCGTTTTTTCCAGTCCATGTACACAGTATATTCATTACAAATTCTGTTTACTTATTTGAAATTGTTTAATTGCATTTGATTGTATTGATGTTTAATTTATATTTTTTTTAATTTTTGTATCATTTATATATTTGTATTAAAAACCAGTGCAATTGGATATAAAATTTATCAATTCACTTATTCTTGAAATCTATAAAAAATAGTGGATTAGTAAGAGATTAACAATGAGAGTTCCAACCAATTAATAAAGCAATAAATAAAATGAATTTCTCTAATAAGGTACAATGAAATCTCCATTTTCTTATGTGATTAAGTTGTTAAAATGACAGCAGCTTTCTTGATAGTGATCTGGTCTTTATAAATAAAGAAACATACGAAGAAAAAGGAAACGAAACAATGGGAAAGTAAGATTAATGATCACTATATCCTGTGACACAAGATACAGAACAATAGGGCCAATTATGCAGAATGGGACTATTTGGCACCACTCTTTTGGTGCAAATCTGCTTTACCGATGCCCTTTTAGCACTAAGCTGTTTTGGCTAGGCTAGGTTAGGTTAGGTTAGGTTAGTTTAGCTTGGTGGCAAAAGGATAACGCCAATAGGGCGGTGCCAAAAAGTACACGATTTCCAATTACGAAGGTAAAATCTTCTTCCACTTTGTTCACGCGTAGGTCTCTCAATTTTGAAGTAGGGAAAGAAAGAAAAGCATACTAAGGTGTTTTGCTGGGATAAGGCCAATGTTGAAAGGGTCACGAAGATATATGGCTGGTCCCATGGGACTCGGCACCTGGCGTCAAGTACCTCAAGAGGGTGTGAGATATAAACAAGTCCTCTATTCCCAATACCACACATGAATATCTGACCTAAATGGAAGTACATGCCCGGGGGAGATACCCAATGGCAATAGACAATTGCCACCCACTCCTTTGCAATAGGCTTGTTGAAATAGCTCCTCCCCAAAATAGGAGGGACTCCACTTCGAACCTGGAGTTGATTTGCAGGACTGGATGTCACTTGAGTTCATTGGCAGGACTGAATGTCAAGCCACGCCCTGCCCTTGGGGTATTTCAAGAACCACCCAGGGCAGACACAGAGAGTTAGAGACCGGGCCTTGCCAGCAGCAGACTTAACACAGTACAGCTTAGCTAGCCTCCCCCTTTTGGGGTGGGACTCAGGAATTAGTCGTGACAGGAACTGTAGTAATAGGAGCTCTGAGTACATAGATGTTAAATAAGAATAAAGCAATATAAAGAAGATGTTTTTCACCAACCACGCTACCATAATTATAAAATAGAAAACTCACGAAATATTCGGTGTCATCAAGTGGAACAGTAACCCCCCTATACTACAAAACGGGTGACAAGCAGTGAGATAACCCAGTCATCCTACAATTTGGTGACACTCGGAGGGACACTATCTTACAAATTGGTGTCATTAGATGGGATAACAAATCCTACATCAGTTAGTTATACGACAAATTTGGTGAACAGCTCGGGATCAATCCACGCCGATACTTTACCGAAAAGAGAGAAAAAAAAAAAAGATATAGCATCTATGGAAGAAAAATTCAAGTGAAGAAACTTCTAGACGTTTACCAGCAGTGAGAGAGTGACACCGAGAAAGCCAGAGCTCCCCCTTCACTTACAATATCATATTATGAGATCGAACCAATCTCCCCCGCCTCCGTATTGGCAAGGCCCTCCCCAGCAGTAAAAGTATCAACGAGAGTATTCATGGAAGTCACCGTCGCACTGAGCCAAAGTGTGACCGGGGCATTGAGTGAAAATGCCCATTACAAGAAGTATAAGTTGCCGGATCCGACCAAGAAGATGGCGATTCGTCAATTTTACTCGAGAGATGGAGAATTGGACGGGAACCTCCAGCGCCCAGAAAGGAAAACCCCCTCCTTCCTTGCCTTCTGCCATGAAGTTTTTCAGGACCACCTCCTTAAAATAGCTAAGTACTTGTGATCTGTATCCAGTGAGTAATGGGACAATTAGTAAAAGAAATTGAGGTCGGTGGACGCCGCCATTTTATTTTGTAGTTATGCTTTGACTCAGCCAACCCGCCTATAAGGGGTGCGGCTCCTAGTAAATTAATAAAAGTAGAATTTCTGTACCCATTACTAACATGGATAATTTGTACTAATAGCTATAAGCAGTAATAAACTCCGTTTTTTGTTATAATTTGAGTAATATAAAGAAATTGCGTTGGAAGTGTGTTCCATTTATTTGTATTAATGCTTAGATTGAATTTTAAGAACGCGAATGTATCGATTTTTAATTGACAAATTTAACGCACGTGAAATCACTATTACAGTATATTAATTTCTTAAGTGTAAGAATTATAGTGAGTAATATACGTGAAATCTGTTTTTAAGGTTTTTTCTTTTTTTGTTTGTTTTTTCTCCGCGGGAGTAATGTTTTAGCGAAAGAAAGACATAAATGACAGATGTTCTTTTAATGTTGTTATGATGAAGAGATTAATATTACGATACGTGTGTGGCATGTTTTTTTGGAAAATAAGAAATTTTGTGATATTAGTTAGAGATGAGTTTTTTAATTTCACGCTATGCAGGTGAAAGTAAGAGTAAATTAGAGTAATTTGTGCTGTCCTAGAATAGGGAAGGTTTTTCAGTGTCACCCAAACGTAGCTTCAAGGGAGTAGAATGTTTGTTTGTTCGTTAGAATGGGACTTAGGACTGGTGAGGCAGTCTGTGACTGCGCGGCCCAACCGAGATTTCACCTTTACTCTTCTTCAGAGAGACCGGGAAAGGAAAACCAACATGTTGTAAATAAAAGGGAATGTTACAGAACGGGGATGATTGTCTTGAAAGTGATGTAGCGAATGTGACAGCGAATGAGTATGAATGACTCGGGGGTATAATGGGGGGGTTGCTCTAGGGGGTGAAATCGCGGAAAGCACCGTTAGGAAACATGATTGGGGTCTCTCTACGGGGATCGTTCCCCTGCTCCGCCAGGTCCTTCTGCATGCCATATCAGAGTATTTTTATGGGAGGTGATGCGCGGTTGCAATATCTAGTGAGGGATATTTTTGAGAAAATGATTCTCCACCTGCCCAGATATGGTTGAGATGCCAAGTTTGTTTTATTTTTTGTTTTGTCCCCTACTCCGCCAATGAGATTATTATTCGATTTTCGAGAGATTCCAAGATAGATAGTACGTGATAAAGGACGTGAATCTATGAATGATTCTTTATTTTCTTTGTTAGCTGCAGTATATACATTATTTGTCTGAAGAGATATGTTAGATTTATAAAATAAAACTTTGCGAGTTTTAGCCATGATAATGTTTATCAAAATTATTTCAGCTTGGTCATAAAGAAAGAGTGAGAGCTGACACGAAATGACAACAAGAATGTTACACAGCCGTTTCCTGTATTTGAGAGAGCAGAAGTTGATCCAGAAGCCAAAAGAACAGGGGAGAAAACAGCGCCCACATGCGCACCCCCGTAAAAGCAAACAGACAGAACAGTTATAAGTCGAACTTCTCCCTGTTCTGGAGGAAATTCTGTTGTATAGTAATTTAAATAAGTCAAATTCGAGATAGTAAAAGAATATATATATTTTATGTTTGAATTGTCCATGTACAACTCCGTACGAGAATTTGAAACTTAAGCAAAATGCATTCTTTACTGTTGCTAATGAAATATACTTTTTGTCTTTATTAGTGCATACACAGAGATAGACTTTTTATATTCGTTGATACCCGTTTTTGTTATATAGTTTTTTTGTATTGAAGAAATCTTTAAAATCTTATTTAAAGAGTTTTGGAAAAGATTATCTAGAGATAACTATGGTTAATCCCTATAATTTTCATGAATTTTAGATTACAATTGAGCTAATTAAAGATAATTGAGATTATTAGAGATTATCTGCTGAGTTCTAAATTTAAAACTAATGATATTTAAGTCATTATAAGACGTCTGTTAAGAAAAAGATATTTGTACTTTTGTTGATAGTAGTAGGGATAGTGTCACATATGATTTTAATCTTTTGTTTTAATTTCATCAGAGTGGGTGCGCTCCGACTCAACCCTCTGATTTATAGCAAGAAAAGAATTGTCATTATAGACGAGGATGTGTATGCTGTTACAGTAAAGTCCTTATCAAGATTAAACAGAAAGGAATGGATTTATGCTTCGACAGTTCTGCAGTTGTACACTATGTTCTTTTTGCTTTTGTTTTTGTTAATGAGGGAATGAGAATAGCCGCTGACAATAAACGTAAGACTCTATCGATAGTCATTGCTAACGTTTGTTCATTTTCATCTGTTTATTAATTATTTTATTTTTAGAAATACTCTGCGACGATTTTTTTATTTTCAGTACAAGTTAAAGGACGGAGGCCCGTCTCAGCTGACACATGGGTGGAAACCGCAACGTATTTCAAGGTCGCCCAGTCTCTCTCTCTCTCCTACCTTTCACTCGACTCTGAGCCTGACAGAGGCTCCTTTCGATGCTAAAAGAATGTAGCCGTCTTTGATTTTTTGTGTGTTTTTTTTCCAGCGAAGCTAGGCGATAATTGTGCCTACATTTTATTGCAGTCGATAGATTGTTGCATGCTGTTATTGCATAAATACTGATAAGACATCGGTAGTACCGCCATTTGCATAAATATTTTTGCCATATGTCGCAACTGTTTAGAGAATAGATAGAACTCCCATTGACAAATTGTGGAGCCAGCGAGTTGCCACTTATGCTCTATATATATACATAGATTATGACAGCAGGAATTTAAATAGTAAAGGAGACTGTGTTAGAATGAGCATTATTATGAAATTTAAGTTTAGAACTCTGTTCTTACTTCTGAATGCCAGTCTCCATTGTATATATATTGATATTTCTGATTTAGTATGTTTATTTTTATTGTTTATTATTCTTATTTTGATCATGATTATTAGTAATATTATTATGTTGACTGATATTGTTGCTATCTCTCAATGGCCTGTTGCTAACTATTATTTTTGAAATGAAATCAGCAGTAACCTGATGATTTGTATCTTTTATCTGAATTCATACTTGATGTTACTGTAGCCACCGCTAATAAGAATATTTCTTTAGTGGCTTTTCTCAGCATTTAGTGATTGTTCTTTTTGATGTCTATGGTAGAGTAATGCTATGTAGCAGTTTCTCAGCAAAGTCCTAAGTATCTTGGAATAATAATCTAGTTGTGTAGACACATACCTTCCATTACCACCCTATTCCTAGGCAGCCCCGACCTGCAAGTTCTAAAAGTCTTTAGATTTTGTCCGCTCAGACAAGTCCCTAGTGCCCATTGAATAGAGATTGCAATCACTTGCAGTTGCAGGGGAGGCAAAGTATAGCCTCGATTACCAACGTATGGCCATTGTTGGTACCCTGAAGTCATAGGGAACCTTTCTTACAACTGTAGTAGTAACATAGGTTCAAATTTTCATCCCGAGGTCTGCTTCGAAGGTACGTGTGGATTGCCGTACGGAAGAGAAATCGCTGTGACGTTGCAGGTCTCCTGCGTGGTGGTCTTAGTCAAGATCGGCCGAGGGCGGGACGAGAAAGCCAGGCTGGAAGGATTAGAAAGGTGCATCGATCGCTTCCTCTTTGTCTTGCCTATCTTGGAAATGGAGATAATTTATGGTAACAAACCTGGGCCTGCAGCAAGGATGGCGGGGGAGTGAAAAAATGAAATCCCAGAGAGAAACCGTGGAATCGCGCCTAGCAAGAATTCATGAGCAAGGGAAAGAAAGAATTATAAGTCTTTTAAACTACTTTAAAAACCCATGTAAACAAATTGATGAAATCCCAGAAACAAGGAAATCCCCATACATGTCATAACTGTAGTGAAAAGAGAGGAAAAGAAACACAGAAATATTTTAAAATATTTTAATAATACCTTTAGAAGCCACGTAAACGCGTTGATGGGATACAAACAAAAAGAAAAAAAAAAATCCCTATACATGTCCAAACTTTAGTGAAGAGAGAAAGAAGGGTATGGAAAATCCCTTATTAGTTAATTAAAAGTACCCACGTATTAGAACTGAAAAAATGGGAAAGAAAATGTCCCCACCGTCTTTGACCACTGTGCTAAAAAGACAAAATATTTGTTTATTATTTGTTTTACTAGCTTTAAGATAATTTTAAGCGAAAACTCAGAGTCTCCCTTAGATATAGTTTTTTGAATAAGTGCCATTGATAAATTGTATGATTTGCTCTAATAGTAATAAGTTGTTTTTCTGCCTAAATCGTATAATTGATTTGCTTTAGCATCATTATTTTTTGAATTATGATTTAATCTTTGTGTTCATTAAGTTCTCATATTAATTTGTCTCTGAATAGTAATTGCATATTGAAATAGTAAATGTTTCGACTTTACACACAGTAAAACATGTTTTGTTTCAGGAGTAGTTTTTAAGGCCAAATTTTAAAATAAATTAATGCCCATAGTAACAATAGGAGTAGAAATTATAAGATAAGGTTTCTTATAGAAATTACTATTGATGTTATGGTCTATTGCATTTTACATGTTTATACATGCTAATACTCTACCTCATTTTCTTTGCTAATGTTTTATATGATTTATACTTTTACTGTAACTAACCAAATTTTGTCTTTTGAAGAAACGAGAGAAGTAGATGAAATAATGTTATGATCTAAACTGACTTTTGATCTTAATTAATGTTTGTTATTAGTTACACACTGAAATTATACTGATTAAGGTTATTTTTGTTTAAATATAAGAATATGTTTGTATTAAAGATTTCCAACAAGGAAATAGACTCTGCATGCTCTAGTTGTCTGTAGATTTACTATAAAGGAAAAAAAAAATCATTAATATATATATGCTATGTTCGTGTAAACTGTTTAGAGTTCATAGAAATAGGATTTCTTAGATAATAGCTTAAATAATTCGGCCCCGTTTTTATTGTAAACAAATGTTAGTTAGGATGATGAAACTGAAATAAGAGATATTTCAGTGTAGTGGGGAGGGATGTCGCATGACTGAAGTCTTGCTAGAGGTCAAAGGGGATATTGAACACTCTCTCCAGTGTTTTGCTGGGATAAGGCCAATGTTAAAAGGGTCACGAAGATATATGGCTGGTCCCATGGGACTCGGCACCTGGCGTCAAGTACCTCAAGAGGGTGTGAGATATAAACAAGTCCTCTATTCCCAATACCACACATGAATATCTGACCTAAATGGAAGTACATGCCCGGGGGAGATACCCAATGGCAATAGACAATTGCCACCCACTCCTTTGCAATAGGCTTGTTGAAATAGCTCCTCCCCAAAATAGGAGGGACTCCACTTCGAACCTGGAGTTGATTTGCAGGACTGGATGTCACTTGAGTTCATTGGCAGGACTGAATGTCAAGCCACGCCCTGCCCTTGGGGTATTTCAAGAACCACCCAGGGCAGACACAGAGAGTTAGAGACCGGGCCTTGCCAGCAGCAGACTTAACACAGTACAGCTTAGCTAGCCTCCCCCTTTTGGGGTGGGACTCAGGAATTAGTCGTGACAGGAACTGTAGTAATAGGAGCTCTGAGTACATAGATGTTAAATAAGAATAAAGCAATATAAAGAAGATGTTTTTCACCAACCACGCTACCATAATTATAAAATAGAAAACTCACGAAATATTCGGTGTCATCAAGTGGAACAGTAACCCCCCTATACTACAAAACGGGTGACAAGCAGTGAGATAACCCAGTCATCCTACAATTTGGTGACACTCGGAGGGACACTATCTTACAAATTGGTGTCATTAGATGGGATAACAAATCCTACATCAGTTAGTTATACGACAATCTGACTGAGATTATGGCTGATAGGAGTATAACTCTAATATCATTTTCTACTGTTTCCTAAGCTCTTTTAGCAGGATATGACATTCAAAATAGGCTCTGTACTCCAAAAACAATATTAAAAATGCACTAAGTGTCAATAGAGCAAAAAATATTAATTTATTGGCAACAGGCTACTCAAAAAGCTACCAATAATTTATGGCAAATGGATGAAGAAAAGTAAAACACGCAACACTAACTCGAGAATTGAATAGGTGCTGCGTCGGTCCTAGAAAGCCTATACTGGATACTGCATGCGTAGATCCATCCAAGCGAATTAATATCAGGTCTTCGCTCACTTCATCACATGCCTCGAACTGACCTGGATTATACGCCGGTCTCTCTAGTTCTGGATCAGCAGCCTAATGATGTAATAAAAGTCTAGATTAAAAACAGCATTAAATAACAGTCAAACTCACCATGCAAGTGCATTACCAATCAGGAGAGCAGGACCCTGTTGGACATATTAACTGCAATGGGAAGTTTCGTTCTCAAGAGGACCATAATACTAGAGTGGACTGACAGCACCATATAGAAATGACAAGACCAAGGTGATAAACAACTGCACTATATACATAATTATACATATTTATAGTGCCAAAGTGCCAAGAAAATGCAGATTCACCTACCAATATCCATACTATGAACTGTTTATGTAAACTATCATCAACTTTTATCTAAATGAGCAAAAACATACTCACAAATTTATCAGATGTTAAGTGAGCCAGTCTCTGATTGACTTCTTCCACTAGCTGAGGGTCTAAATGTTCTTCACCTTGTGGGTCTTCAGAATGGAATAAGTTTGGCCAGCTCAAACCTTCAGTAGCTTTCATTAGAGTTACTTTCAATTTCCCTTCATCTGGAACATTATCATATACAATATGACACTCTTCAGTCATGAACTATAAGATCAACTGTTGGGCAAAACATGATGCTACTTCAAGAGAAACTCGTTAATTTTGTAAATGTGAATGGTTATAGCTACGTAAGGAAATTGAAAGAAATTTTGACACCCTTAGTACTCTCGAGTGTATTTATCTACTACTCATCTTCAGAGGAATCCCTGAATATGAGTAGTAAATAAACACACTCAAAAGTACTAAGGATCTCAAAATTTCATTTAATTTCCTTACATATCCATAATCATTCACATTACTAAACATATGAATAACTGACTGCTCCTAAGTTTCCTCTCAAAAAGTTCACATATCATTAAGACACTAGTTGATACCCAGTATAAAATACCAAAGTCGAACACTTAGAAAAAGTTGTTACATTCTCCCACTAATAACGAATTCAGTAGGAAAGAATACATACTGTAGGTAAAAAACAATAATGTAGGTAAGAAACAGTACTGTATTTACCTTTGCTGAGATGGATGTGTGGGGTGACAAAAAGCAATAAGATCAGAAACGAGGTAATTAGAGGTACCTCAAAAGTTAGAGAAATATCAGATAAGATACAAGAAAGCAGAAGAAGATGGTATGGTCATGTCGTTAGGAGGGATGAACAGTATATTGGGAGGAGGGTGATGGAAATGGATATACAGGGTAGGAGAAGGAGAGGGAGACCAAAGCGTAGGTGGATGGATTGCATGAATGACGACCTGAGGTCTAAAGGTTTGACGGGTGATGAGGTATGGGACAGAAACAAATGGAGAAAACTGGCCAGAAACATCGACCCCACATGAAAGTGGGAAAAGATGTAGACGAAGAAGAAGATGATTGTTGCTGGTTTATGTGGATGGTGGTGGAGGAGGAGGAGGTGGACTAATTTTTGGAAGGAGAGTCCTCCAATATCACAAACAATTTTAACTTTCTTAGAAGCCATAATAAAGGCTATATCAAAGGTAAAACAATGAAAACTAAAGCAAGAACTATGAACAGATCATAAACAAACCACACAGCGTGGGCACCAATGCAGAACTGAGAGCAGGCAAGTGAGACACGTGGTGGCTTGGCCAACACAGCTTTGTTCGTGGGTTGGGGTCAAAATTAGTAAAAAATTTAGTTCGTGGGTTGGGTCACCACTGTGTGTATATATATATATATATATATATATATATATATATATATATATATATATATATATATATATATATATATATATATATATATATATATATATATATATATATATATATATATATATATACAGTGTTGCCTCACTTATCGCGGTAGTTCGGTTCCGGGACCCGGCGCAAACCAGGATATCCGCGAAGTAGGATCAGCTTATATGTACATAGATATTTTAATATATTTTTACGTTTACACTGTATAAACTGTCCCTGTACTGTTAACATACCACCCTTTACTTCATAGATAACAGCATGCAAGCGTAAATTTATATGACAGTGATATGAAAACTTACCGTGAATGTGATGATGACGTGACATACATACTCATTTACAATTATTATTTCGTTTACGTACTGTATAATCCCTCCCTGCATTGTTAAAAAAACACCCTTAACATTATAGATAACAGCAAGCAACGTAAATTTTATGAAAGTGATGGGATAACTTACCGTGAATGTGATGATGACGTGACATACATACTCATTTACAATTATTTTTTCATTTATGTACTGTATAAACCCTCCCTGCACTGTTAAAAAAACACCCTTTACATTATAAATAACAGCAAGCAACGTAAATTTTTATGAAAGTGATAGATAAAATTACGGTGAATGAGGTGATGATGACGTGACATACATACTCATTTACAATTATTTTTTCGTTTACGTACTGTATAAACCCTCCCTGCACTATTGAATAAACAACCTTTACATTATAAATAACAGCAAGCAACGTAAATTTTTATGAAAGTGATAGGAAAACTTACCGTGAATGTGATGATGATGATGTGACATAAGAGCAGGTGAGGCAGCAATATATACAGTTAAACAGGGAAGTTAAAAAGATAGTTAGAGAATCGAAAAGTAAATACGAAGTTCGAATAGCAGGAGAAGCTAAAGAAAATCCTAAAGGGTTTTATCAACATTATCAAACAAAATTTAAGGAAAAAGTCGGACCAATTGAAGTAGCCAATGGCCATATCACAGATGACGATAAAGTGATGTGTACATGTTTAAATGATTATTTCCTATCTGTATTTACAAATGAAAACTTGGAAAATATTCCGGAAGTAGAATCCATTTACAGAGACAGTCCCGATAATATACTTAGTTCAATAAATATTACGAGAGAGGAGGTAATAAAAGAAATAGATAAATTAAAGGCTCATAAATTTCCGGGACCTGATGGAATATATGCTAGAATATTAAAGGAATGCAAGGAAGAGCTTAGTTGTCCTCTAACTGCATTATTTAATAATTCAATAAAATTAGGATCAGTACCCATGGAGTGGAAATTGGCAGATGTGGTACCAATATTTAAAAAAGGAGAACGGGTTAAAAAGAATAATTATAGGCCGGTTAGTTTAACGTCAACAGTGGGTAAGATTCTAGAATCCATAATTGCAAATAAAATAAGGGCACATCTAGAATTACACAGACTGATAAAACTTTCACAACACGGGTTTCTTAAGGGTTTTTCGTGCCTTACAAACTTACTGTCTTTTTATTCAGAAGTTTACGAGGCAGTAGATTGTGGCAAAGAATATGATAAATATATCTAGATTTTAGCAAAGCTTTTGATAGAGTTCCTCACAAAAGATTAGTTAAAAAGCTGGAAGCTCATGGTATAGGAGGAGCTGTGCTCAGATGGATCAAACAATGGTTAAAAGACAGAAAACAGAGGGTTTGCATAAATGGAGAGAAATCAGAGTGGGGCTCGGTTACAAGCGGGGTACCACAAGGCTCTGTACTGGGTCCTCTATTATTCATCGTATATCTAAATGATCTGGATTCGGATATCAGTAGTAACCTAAGTAAATTCGCAGACGACACTAAAATAGGTAGAACTATAAATGGAAAAGAAGACATTCATGCTTTACAGGAAGATCTAAATAGATTATCTGAATGGTCGGACAAATGGCAAATGGAATTTAATGTTGAAAAATGTAAAGTAGTTAAAATGGGTACTATAAAAGACAATACTAGTTATAAGCTAAATAACCATGAAATCATGAGTTCTCAGTGTGAAAGGGATTTGGGAGTTCTTGTGAGTAGTAGTCTTAAGCCAAGAGAGCAATGCACAACAGTCAGAAATAAAGCAAACAGAATTTTAGGATTTATCTCAAGAAGCGTCAGCAATAGGACGGAAAAAGTTATTTTGCAGCTCTATCTTGCATTAGTTAGGCCCCATTTAGATTATGCTGTGCAATTCTGGTCACCCTATTATAGAATGGAAATTGAATCCTTGGAGAGAGTGCAACGAAGAATGACCAAGATGATACACAATATCAGAAATCTACCATATGAGGACAGATTAAAAAAACTTAATCTACATTCTCTAGAGAGGCGAAGAGTTAGGGGGGATATGATTGAAGTGTATAAATGGTTTAAAGGGATTAACAAGGGAGATATTAATAAAGTTTTAAAAATTCATGATCAAACCAGAACTCGTAATAATGGATTTAAGCTTGATAAATTTAGGTTCAGAAGGGAAATTGGTAAAAATTGGTTTGGTAATAGAGTAGCTGATGCATGGAACAAGCTTCCTAGTATGATAGTAAATGCCAATACCTTAGACACCTTCAAATGTAGATTAGATAGACATATGACAGAGGTAGGGTGGGTATGAATAGGTAAGTGCTTATTAGAAAAGTCATAAAAAGAAAAACAGAATAAATAAGTAGAGTAGAATAGAATAGGTTAGACATGCTGAAAATACAATTCAAAAATGGAGCTGCCTCGTGTGTGCCAGTAGGCATGTTGCAGTGTCCTCTATTCTTATGTTCTTATGTTCTTATGCTCATTTACAATTATTTTTTCGTTTACGTACTATATAAACCCTCCCTGCATTGTTAAAAAAACACCCTTTACATTATAAATAACAGCAAGCAACGTAAGTTTTTATGAAAGTGATAGATAAAATTACGGTGCATGAGGTGATGATGACGTGACATACATACTCATTTACAATTATTTTTTCGTTTACGTACTGTATAAACCCTACCTGGACTGTTAAAAAAACACCCTTTACATTATAAATAACAGCAAGCAACGTAAATTTTTATGAAAGTGATAGATAAAATTACGGTGAATGAGGTGATGATGACGTGACACATATTCATTTACAATTATTTTTTCGTTTACGAACTGTATAAACCCTCCCTGCACTGTTAAAAAAACACCCTATACATTATAAATAACAGCACGCAAAGAAAATTTTTATGAAAGTGATAGATAAAATTACGGTGAATGAGGTGATGATGACGTGACACACATACTCATTTACAATTATTTTTTCGTTTACGAACTGTATAAACCCTCCCTGCACTGTTAAAAAAACACCCTTTACATTATAAATAACAGCACACAACGTAAATTTTTATGAAAGTGATAGATAAAATTACGATGAATGAGGTGATGATGACGTGACACATACTAATTTACAATTATTTTTTCGTTTACAAGCTGTATAAACCCTCCCTGCACTGTTAAAAAAAACACCCTTTACATTATAAATAACAGCAAGCAACGTAAATTTACATTTCCAATAAAAAAATGAAAATACTGAAAATTTTTTTCTTTCAATATTTTAATATTTTTGCATATACCCATAAAATAAAATAATAACTTATCCCAAAAAAAACCCGCGATAGAGTGAGAACGCGAACCAAGAAACGCGAATAACCGGGGTAACACTGTATATATATATATATATATATATATATATATATATATATATATATATATATATATATATATATATATATATATATAATATATATATATATATATATATATATATATATATATATATATATATATATATATATATATATATATATATATATATAAAGTGTTCCCCCGGTTATTCGCGTTTATTGGTTCGCGTTCTCACTGTATCGCGGTTTTTTTTGCATAAATTATTATTTTATTTTATGAGTATATGCAAAAATATTAAAATATTAAAAAAAAATAAATTCTCAGTATTTTCATTTTTTTTAGTGAAAAAAAAAACATATTTCATTATCTAATTGGTAAAAAAAATTTATTTCCCAGCCTACGAATAATAAAACAGCAAAAAATAGTAAAAAACATAAATTAGATAGATAGATAGATACGTTTATTGACCACCTCTTTTGAAAAGTACAGTATAATCTTTACAAAAGAAATATTTGGTCCAAATTACAATGAATAAATACAATAGATTTTGTACAATCATCAAATAAGTAAATGAATTTTAAATTAATATACATTGTACTAATAACTGAATGATATACGTACGGACAGTATAACTCACAGTATTGCATCATGCAAAATAGTGTTCGATAGCGTACAATGTATTGGGGTCGCAGCTACGTGAGCTAGCATATATATTTATATTTCCAGTAGTTCCATGATTTTATTGATAAAAAAAAACGTATTTATTAGCCTAAAAATAATAAAACAGTAAAAAACAGTAAAAAACATAAATACTAACAGTATTACAACATGTAAAATACGATACCGCTATCAGCGCTTCGGACAAAGACTCGTTCAGTCTAATTCATGTGTGCGCTATTCACGTTGTGCATATTAAACGTTTTGCTTGTGTTCGATAGCGTACAATGTATTGGGGTCGCAGCTACGTGAGCTAGCATATATATTTATATTTCCAGTAGTTTCAAGATTTTATTGATAAAAAAATCGTATTTCTTAGCCTAAGAAAAATAAAAGAGTAAAAAATAGCAAAAATCATAAATACACCTTGTTCCTTTTATACGCGATTTTTTTATATGCAAAATTGCAATAACGCCCCCCAATAATAATAGAAAAAAATTCGGAATTCGCGGATAACGCCCCCCCCAAAAAAAAAAAAAAAATTTTTTTTTTTTTTTGTGTTAACAGGATGGACCAAAAATTATAATATAAAACAACCTTTATCAGGCTGTAAAGAGAAACAGATGAAGAGTGTAATGACCTGTCAGATGTGAAGGGATTTTAAAAGATGTGTAATGAATATCCAGCTCTCTGCTGGGTTTTAATATACCTCTGCATTACTCTCATGATGTCTATTCCAAAAATTCTCCTTAGATCTTATTATTATTATTATTATTATTATTATTATTAACAATAATTTTCCTTTGATGATGATTGTGGAGATTATTATTATTATTATTAATATCATTATTGCACCAACCTCCTGTGAGACGTCAAAGAAGAAGGGGAGTGGGGGGGAGAATAACTTCTCCCCAAACTGTTTTCCTTTTTTGATGTCGGCTACCCCCCAATTTAAGGGGGAAACAGCCAAGGTATATGTATGTATGTGTATTATTACGAATTTGTAATTAAACCATTATTTTTACAATAAATAATGTAGTTTTGGTTGCATGAACAAGAGTTAATTAAAGATCTCTCTCTCTCTCTCTCGTTTGATTTCACTTACATTATATAGAATATATTTATATTAAAAGGAGAATAGTCTTACAAACAACACATACATCAGTTACTTTACAAGCTGATGAGTCGTTTGGGGCAGCAAATGATAAATATAATAATTCACTTTTAATAAAAACGTTAATGAGTTAAAAGACCGTTAAATTAATTTCCTTTCCACGAATCCTTTGTAATGTCTCTCCTAAACAGGAATTAGGTAGAAATTTTTCATCTTATTATGTAAATACAATTATTGCTTTAGTCTTAATCACGTTCATTACAGTGCTCATTTTAAAGGTAATAAACCTAAGTTTTAATTCGTTTTTTGTAAAGAAAAATGAGAGAGAGAGATAGTAATTGGATACATTTTATTAACAAATTTGTCATTCAGAAACCAGATACAAATTTGAAAATGGAAGGAGGATGCAAAACACGTGTCCTGAAAATATTAAGAACATAAGAATAGGGGACACTGCATACCTGTCACCAAAGTAGGTGTAATTCATGCCAGAGAGAAATGGTTCGATAATGGGTGTAAAAGAGCTAAGGAGTGGAGAGACAAATGCTGGAAAAGGTATAGGAGGAGAAAAAACATAAATGCCTGGCAAACCTACAAAAGAGCAAGAAATGACTACCTAAGTAAAAGGAGAGAGGCAGAGAGAGACTATGAGAGGGACATCACCAGGAAGGCTAAAGAAAATCCCAAGCTTTTCCACAGCTTTATCAGAGGAAAACTGAAGGTAAAAGAACAGGTTTTAAGGCTAAAGAGAGCGGATGGAAGCATCACTGAGACGGATGAAGAGATCTGCAAAGAATTGAACAAGGAGTTTCAGTCAGTATTTACAGTAGAAAATACCCCACCCCCTCAGATTGCAGTGATAGAAGCTCAAGGGCCGGTATTAGAGAACATCAACCTTACAGCCACAGAGGTATGCAAGGCGCTGATGGATTTAGATGTTCATAAAGCTACAAGTCCTGATGACATATCCCCTCATGTGCTTAAAAAATGCGCAAACACAATATCAGTGGCACTAAGTCTCATATTTAAGGAGTCACTGGAGTCGGGGGAGATTCCAAGATGCTGGAAACAAGCAAATGTGATACCTATCTTCAAAAAGGGAAGGAGGGATACGGCTCTGAACTATAGACCAGTTTCCTTGACCAGCATAGTTTGCAAAGTTATGGAGAAACTACTAAGGAAACATATCTCTCTTCACTTGGAATCCTTCAACTTTTTGTCAGTGAGGCAACATGGCTTCAGAGAAGGTAGATCAACAGTAACAAACTTATTAGAATTTTATGATGAGGTAAGCCAAATCTTACAGGAAAGAGAGGGCTGGGCAGATTGCATATTCCTAGACTTCCAGAAAGCGTTTGACACTGTTCCACATGGGAGATTTATTAGGAAGCTGCAATCAATGGCTAGAATACGTGGAAATGTTTTGTAATGGATAAAAACTTATTTAGAAGGAAGGGAACAGAGGGTTAGAGTAAGACACTCAGTGTCTGAATGGAGAAGAGTTAGTAGTGGAGTTTCACAGGGTTCAGTTTTAGGGCCACTTTTGTTCCTTGTATATGTAAATGACCTACCAGTCTGTAAATTCATTCATGAATATGTTTGCAGATGATGCAAAGATTGTGAAGAAAGTAGGAAACGAGAACAATGGTAGAGAACTTCAGGAGGATCTAAATAATCTGCATGAGTGGTCAGAAAAGTGGCTAATGAAATTCAATACTTCAAAATGTAAGGTAATGAGAATGGGTACAAGTGCAAGAAGGCCCAAGCTTGACTACTCGGTGGCTGGAGTACAACTTCAAGAGACAGAAAATGAGAGAGATCTAGGAGTAAACAAACTGGCAGATTTGTCTCCAGAAATACATATAAATGGCATAGTAAGGGCAGCATATGCATTCTTATCAAATGTAAGGGTAGCCTTCAGGCACATGGACAAGGAAATGTTCAGAAATATTTATGTAACCTATGTGAGGCCAAAACTCGAATATGCAGCCCCCTTTTGGAATCCGCACTTGAAAAAGCACATAGCTAAGCTTGAAAAAGTTCAAAGACATGCCACGAAACTGGTGTCAGAAATACGCAATCTCAGTTATGATGAGAGGCTGAGGGAATTAGAGTTACCATCACTCGAAGCTAGAAGAGTGAGGGGGGATATGGTGACAGTCTTTAAATTCCTTCATGGTTAAGATAGAGTGGATAGGGATCGATATTTTGATATGGCTGGCTCTAGAACTAGAGGTCATAGTTTGAAGCTTCGTAAGAAAACGTCTTTGCAGGATGTAAGGAAATACTTTTTCAGTGTAAGAGTAGTTGATAATTGGAATTGGCTAAGCGAGGAGGTAGTTAATGCTATCTCAATCCATAGTTTTAAGGACAGGTATGATAAGTATCACTAAGTATAAAATGGAACCGATCAGGAGACGGGAAGATACGAGCTTTGGGCTCTTTCCCGTAAACACAAATAAGTAATCACACGAGGCAGTTCCATTTTTGAATGATATTTTCAGCATGTCTAACCTATTCTATTCTACTCTACTTATTTATTCCATTTTTCTTTTTATGATTTTTCTAATAAACACTAAGCTATGCATACCCACCCTACCTCTGTCATATGTCTATCTAATCTACATTTGAAGGTGTCTAAGGTATTGGCATTTATTATCCTACTAGGAATACTCTACGGTATTACCAAGCCAATTTTCACCAATTTCCCTTCTGAACCTAAATTTATCAAGATTAAATCCATTACCCATTACGAGTTCTGGTTTGATCATGAATTTTTAAAACTTTATTAATATCACCCTTGTTAATCCCTTTAAACCATTTATACACTTCAATCATATCCCCCCTAACTCTGTGCCTCTCTAGAGAATGTAGATTAAGTTTTTTGTAATCTGTCATATGGTAGATTTAGGCATTGCATAATTAATTTTTTTTCGCTTTTTAGTCTTGCTTTGGTTATTTATAATTCTTATTTTATCTTTATATACATTTGCAGATAGAGGCTCGTTCTCCTGCATCCTCCTCCTCTTCTACCACATAAGTTACTTGCTCACTGCCACCATGCATGTC
The DNA here is from genome assembly GCA_037179515.1 of Halocaridina rubra. Lineage (NCBI taxonomy): Eukaryota > Metazoa > Arthropoda > Malacostraca > Decapoda > Atyidae > Halocaridina > Halocaridina rubra. The sequence continues at coordinate 34,053 of JAXCGZ010000811.1, forward strand.
CCAGTGTACTGTATAACTGTTGCCCACTGCATAATAGAGTAAAGTATAGTAATATATGTTAATTTCTAGCTGTAAAGTGAATATGAATATCTTTTGTATACTCTTAAAAATAGATACAGGGCTTTCTGCTTTGCTATGTAGTAATAAAATATTTTTTTTTACTTATCTTATATCTTTGGCATGGTGTGTCTATGTAAGGTTTGGAACGTATCTATGCCCTTTATCATTGTTTCCTATGGAAAATAACTCGTTTTTTCACGCGATTTTCCAATTACACGACACTTCTGAGAACCTATCTAGGCGTTATTTTGAGAACAAGGTGTACTAACAGTATTGCAACATGTAAAATACGATACCGCTATCAGCGTTTCAGACAAAGGCTTCCACCATCTTCCATTGTCTCGCCTCACTTGCATGCGCCGTTCACGTTGTGCTTATTATTATTAATATGTTTTGCTTGTGATTTTTTTTACTCGCATATTTTAACCTTTGCAATGCCTCCCAAGCATCCTTCATCTTCGAAGGCTTATTGTAGTGAGCCTAAGCAGCAAAGGAAAATGTTAACCATTGTAGATAAAGTGAAACTCTTAGATATATTGAAAGAAGGAAAAAAGTTTGTGGAAGTCGGCCGCTATTTTACGTAGACATAAAAATTATTGTAAAATACTGTACCTATGTATGTCACGTCATCATCACCTCATTCACGGTAAGTTTTCCTATCACTTTCATAAAAAATTACGTTGCTTGCTGTTATTTATAATGTAAAGGGTGTTTCTTTAACAGTACAGAGAGGGTTTATACAGTGTAAACGTAAAAATAAATTAAAATAGCTATGTACATATAGGCTGATCCTACTCCGCGGTTTTCCTGGTTCGGGCCGGGTTGCGGAACCAAACTACCGTGTTAAGGGGGGAAACACTGTGTGTATATATATATATATATATATATATATATATATATATATATATATATATATATATATATATATATATATATATATATATACTGTGTTACCCTGGTTATTCACGTTTCTTGGTTCGCGTTCTCACTCTATCGCGTTTTTTTTTTTTATAAATTATTATTTTATTTTATGGGTATACGCAAAAATATTAAAATATTGAAAAAAAAAAATTTTCAGTATTTTCATTTTTTATTGGAAATGTAAATTTACGTTCCTTGCTGTTATTTATAATGTAAAGGGTGTTTTTTTAACAGTGCAGGAAGGGTTTATACAGTTTGTAAATGAAAAAATAATTGTAAATGAGTATGTGTGTCACGTCATCATCACCTCATTCATCGTAATTTTATCTATCACTTTCATAAAAATTTACGTTGCGTGCTGTTATGTATAATGTAAAGGGTGTATTTTTAACAGTGCAGGGAGGGTTTATACACTACGTAAACGAAAAAATAATTGTAAATGAGTTTGTGTGTCACGTCATCATCACCTCATTCATCGTAACTTTATCTATCACTTTCATAAAAATTTACGTTGCTTGCTGTTATTTATAATGTAAAGAGTCTTTTTTTAACAGTGCAGGGAGGGTTTATACAGTACGTAAACGAAAAAATAATTGTAAATGAGTATGTATGTCACGTCATCATCACCTCATTCACCGTAATTTTATCTATCATTTTCATAAAAATTTACCTTGCTTGATGTTATATATAATGTAAAGGGTGTTTTTTTTAACAGTTCAGGGAGGGTTTATACAGTACGTAAACGATAAAAATAATTGTAAATGAGTATGTATGTCACGTCATCATCACCTCATTCACCGTAATTTTATCTATCACTTTCATAAAAATTTACGTTGCTTGCTGTTATTTATAATGTAAAGGGTGTTTTTTTTAACAGTGCAGGGAGGGTTTATACAGTACGTAAACAAAAAAATAATTGTAAATGAGTATGTATGTCACGTCATCATCATCACATTCACGGTAAGTTTTCCTATCACTTTCATAAAAATTTACGTTGCTTGCTGTTATTTATAATGTAAAGGGTGTTTTTTTAATAGTGCAGGGAGGGTTTATACAGTACGTAAACGAAAAAATAATTGTAAATGAGTATGTATGTCACGTCATCATCACCTCATTCACCGTAATTTTATCTATCACTTTCATAAAAGTTTATCTTGCTTGCTGTTATTTATAATGTAAAGGGTGTTTTTTTAACAGTGCAGGGAGGGTTTATACAGTACGTAAACGAAAAAATAATTGTAAATGAGTATGTATGTAACGTCATCATCACATTCACGGTAAGTTTTCCTATCACTTTCATAAAATATTACGTTGCTTGCTGTTATCTATAATGTTAAGGGTGTTTTTTTAACAGTGCAGGGAGGGTTTATACAGTACGTAAACGAAAAAATAATTGTAAATGAGTATGTATGTCACGTCATCATCACATTCATGGTAAGTTTTCCTATCACTTTCATATAAATTTACGTAAAAATATATTAAAATATCTATGTACATATAGGCTGATCCTACTTCACGGATTTCCTGGTTCGCGCCGGGTCCCGGAACCGAACTACCGCGATAAGTGAGGCAACACTGTATAATATATATATATATATATATATATATATATATATATATATATATATATATATATATATATATATATATATATATATATATATATATATATATACAGTGTTACCCCGGTTATTCGCGTTTCTTGGTTCGCGTTCTAACTCTATCGCGGTATTTTTTTGGATAAATTATTATTTTATTTTATGGGTATACGCAAAAATATTAAAATATTGAAAAAAAAAATGTTCAGTATTTTAATTTTTTTTATTGGAAATGTAAATTTACGTTGCTTGCTGTTATTTATAATGTAAAGGGTGTTTTTTTAACAGTGCAGGGAGGGTTTATACAGTTTGTAAACGAAAAAATAATTGTAAATGAGTATGTGTCACGTCATCATCACCTCATTCATCGTAATTTTATCTATCACTTTCATAAAAATTTACGTTGCGGGCTGTTATTTATAATGTAAAGGGTGTTTTTTTTAACAGTGCAGGGAGGGTTTATACAGTTTGTAAACGAAAAAATAATTGTAAAATACCTATGTATGTCACATCATCATCACCTCATTCATCGTAATTTTATCTATCACTTTCAAAAAATTTACGTTGCTTGCTGTTATTTATAATGTAAAGGGTGTTTTTTCAACAGTGCAGGGAGGGTTTCTACAGTACGTAAAAGAAAAAATAATTGTAAATGAGTATGTATGTCACGTCATCATCACATTCACGGTAAGTTTTCCTATCAATTTCATAAAAATTTACGTTGCTTGCTGTTATTTATAATGTAAAGGGTGTTTTTTTAATAGTGCAGGGAGGGTTTATACAGTACGTAAACGAAAAAATAATTGTAAATGAGTATGTATGTCACGTCATCATCACCTCATTCACCGTAATTTTATCTATCACTTTCATAAAAATTTACCTTGCTTGCTGTTATTTATAATGTAAAGGGTGTTTTTTTAACAGTGCAGGGAGGGTTTTTACAGTACGTAAACGAAAATATAATTGTAAATGAGTATGTATGTCTCGTCATCATCACATTCACGATAAGTTTTCCTATCACTTTCATAAAAATTTACGTTGCTTGCTGATATCTATAATGTTAAGGGTGTTTTTTTAACAGTGCAGGGAGGGTTTATACAGTACGTAAACGAAAAAATAATTGTAAATGATTACGTATGTCACGTCATCATCACATTCACGGTAAGTTTTCCTATCACTTTCATATAAATTTACGCTTGCATGCTGTTATCTATGAAGTAAAGGTGGTATGTTAACAGTACAGGGACAGTTTTTACAGTGTAAACGTAAAAATATATTAAAATATCTATGTGCATATAGGCCGATCCTACTTCGCGGATTTCCTGGTTCGCACCGGGTCCCGGAACCGAACTACCGCGATTAGTGAGGCAACACTGTATATATATATATATATATATATATATATATATATATATATATATATATATATATATATATATATATATATATATATATATATATATATATATATATATATATATATATATATATATATATATATATATATATATATATATATATATATATATATATATATATATATACTTACATTTTTTTTTTTTGCCTCGAACCCTTTTTGGACCTGAACTCTGGCAAGTGAATGCTTCATATTTATATAAAAATAGAAGAATTCTATGTATTACTTCTGATCTGCTGAACATCTCAGAAATACAAAACAAAATGAGTTAAAAGCCACGACAGGCAAACATTTCAAAATTTGTTGGCGAAGTTTCACTAAATAACTACAAAAGCAAATTTAGTTACAGCTAACTAATATTTAATTAAAAGCCTTCAGATACAGAATATCGTTGTATTCTAGAAATCTAGAGGCTGTACAACCCTGATATTTAGGATGCATAATTTTTAGTGCAAAATTATGAAAACTAGAGTAGACTGAGTTGGAATCAGTAGGGTGGTTATGTTTATATAAGGTAGCCCTTTGTATAATTAGCCCATGCTTTTTTAGCACTCTGTCACTCTCTTAATTCTGAATGCCTCCAGCAGTCTCTATCCCTTTTTTCCATCCTCTAAATTCACCAAAGACAAGGTGAAAAGATTGCCTAGCAACAGATATGAAAGAGAAGGCCTTGGATACCAACATGACAAGGCACAGAGGCAGGTGGAAGTGGCCCATCAAAAAGTGATTAAGTATAAAAGCATGCAAATTAAGCTGACGACAAAGAAGAAGTATATATAATTACCAACACTGTTCTTACTATTTGCATCACTCGCAAGTGATATGTTCATTTGGCACATTTCTAATATAAAAAATAAACTAGATTGCATATAGTAATGATACATAGAGAATAAAAACCTTAAGTGATATATTTACATGATTATATAAAAAAAATGAATGATCAAAATACATACTAATTGTCCACACAGAGGAGTCTGCTTGAATAGGGTTTAGTAAACGACCATGAAGAATTTCATTTTCTTGAACAGATATGCTCATCTCTTTTGTTGTTATTTTAACCTGCAAGTCATGTTTCTTTACATCTCCTACATTGATCCACACAATAATATCATCTATTTATGAAAAAAGAAAAAGAGAAACATTGAGTAACAGAGTTGGACTGTCGTAAATATTAACAATTATATTTAGAGACACAGAAAAGATCAATTCAAACTATTATCCTAAGCCATAAAAATTTCCTTAGTTCTATAGAAAATAAGTTTCAAGACAAGGAAAACATTTTAGCAAAGTATCAGTCACATATACTAACAATAGGCATCAAGAGACAATACAGGCATACTGAGTTAGCAGACTGCTCAATGACAATTTAGCGTCATATGGTTGACATCACTGATGCAAACAATCATAAATATAGAGCCATAATGAGAGACTCCCCATCAACAAAAGGTTGCTATTACTATTAGACTTACCAGAAGATTGCATAAATGTGAACTTGGGTGGCTTTTTTTCGTCAGTGGATGCAGGTTTTGGTTTAATAAGTTGCACTTTGGAATCATACACAAAAGAATAGTTTTTTGTGACATAAAAGGATGAGTCCCATTGCCTCTCCATCCAAAGAACAATACTCTACACTCCCTTCTCCAGCCACAGTTCTCTCTTGGCTTGACTGCCAAGTTTCACCTATTAAGAGAAAAAAAATATCAACACAGTGCTCCCTCATTTGTCGCGGGGGTTCGGTTTTGGGACCCGCCGCGATAAGTGAAAAATTGCAAAGTAGGAGCACCATGTTTCTTATAGGTATTTTACATTTAGTTTTACCTTTACTGTATAAAACCCCTCCCCTCCCCTGCAATGTCAACAAATCACCCTTTACTTTATTAATAACAGCGCGCAAGCGTAAATTTATATGAAC
>JAXCGZ010000812.1:0-7500 GCA_037179515.1 Halocaridina rubra
GTAAAATTATTAAAAGCAGTCTCTGAGCAGCTCAGATATTATTTAAAGACAATGATGAAACTAACTGGCTGCGATCATCGTGTGGTATCCCGTGTTAACTCAGCAGGATCAATGACTACACCACAGTGGGTTTGATCGCTTGTCAATCAACTTTGAAGTCAAGCACTGTGACCACTTGGCCGCCGTGGTCTTTGATAACATATATAAGCATGGCTATTTTTAGCCATAGTGACTTACTGGTGATTCCCGAAAAGTGACGTCACATGGGATAGGTGTGTGACGTCACTCTTTGGAAGCCGTGATCTTATACTACCATCATCATTCTTGGAATCCTTCTTACTACTCCCCTCCCGCATTCTTATATCTCTCCCCTCCCATTTCCCTTCCCGAATCACCCCCCACCTTCACCACTCCCACCCATTTTAGCCCTCGACCATTTTTATGAATGTGGAATAAAGTTTTGTTATACTGTTATCTGACTGTCTTGAGAAATAGTGAGCATATTTGGAGTACTCTACATACCTAGAAAGGATCTAGTTTTGTTTGTGTCTTTGTTTTCAGATTTCTATTTTACGTACCCTGTATTGTAAAGTTTTAATTGTAAGATGCATTCATAATTACGTTTTTGTATGTTGGTTTGTTTTTACGTTAGTGGTTTTATGCTTGCGAATATTGCCTAAATATCACCAATATTTATCTTCTTTTTTTTTATTGGAAAAGTGTTCACCATTGAAATAATTGGAATTATTAATTTATACAAATAACAAATCACGATTCTTATTCATAAAATAGTATTATAGATAATATATTGTATGTAGAACAAATTAATATTATATATATATATATATATATATATATATATATATATATATATATATATATATATATATAATCAGTGATAGAAAATTAATTGTCAAGAAACTGGGTTAACACGAAGACCAAGAGGTTTAACTTCCACCTCACTGACATATGATAAGGCGATGGAGAAGAAAAGATGGAATAGGATTGTCTTATAGATTGAGAAGGAGGTAAGTGGGAGAGTGAAGGAACATTTGGTAGGGGGGGGGAGAAGAGGGGGGGGGTTTACTGAGAAGACTCATTTTACGACGAGTCTTGCAGTTTGCGTTTGGCTGGCGGCATGTGAAGAGGTGTGTGACGCCTTTCGTGTATGTCTCTTGGGTTCGTGTGCGCTGTTATTTATGCGTTATTTCGTTATGATTATGAAAATTTTGTGATAACTGTTATGCTCTATATATATATGCGTGTGATGATAATAGATAAAGTGTTTAAAATAATACTGATGTAGCAGAAATAAAATTTTAAAAAATTTACCTTTAAGAGACGCAAAAGTGATTTTTTAAAAGTTACCTAAATAAGGTTTTGTTTTAGAAACTCAAAAGAATACAAATTTAATTTTAATTTGGTCAAGAAAACTTATCATATATGAATTTGCATATCATTGACAAATATGGAAATGTGAGTGTCAACTTTGTTAAGAAACATGTGATTTGAAACAAAGATATGCAAGAAATGGATTATTTGTTATTGCATTTATCATTCATGCAATTTTAATGTTCCTTGAGTCATGTCTTCATGAGGCCAATAAGTATATTAATGACAATATAACACGTTAATACTCACTCAATATATATATATATATATATATATATATATATATATATATATATATATATATATATATATATATATATATATATCATGTGTTTCGTGTAGTTTTATCACTGTGTGCTTTTCGTTGTAGTCTTTATAAATGTTTTATTTACAGCTTATTTAATTCCCAAAATAGAGAAGTATGAAATATACTAATACGCTTTGACTGACGGACGGTTCATAGAGATCTCTCTACCTTACATTAAAAATAAATATATTTATATATTTATTCAACTTCAGCAACTTATTACCTTTATACGGAGGTTATATTTATGACTTATTTATTTGCTCAGTATATTTGATCTTGTCTTCCCTATCACACACACGTGTGTGTGTATGTATGTGCGTAGTAAAACCAGTCTTGTGTACTATGTAGTATACTTTTCCCATGGTTGCAAAAGATAGCGATGCCATATTCGGAGTTTTATGGATTCTTGCTCGACTTGCATTCAGGTAGAAGGATAAGAGAGAGAGTAAACCTCGCTTCTTTTATTACTTTCCAGGGTTGCTTTTATGCGCCTTCTCTACTCTTATTCTCGATGGTATGCAAATGTATTTCAAATCCTTACTTTTTCATTATTTTTTTTTTGTAGTTTCGTTTTTTTGACATACAGAAGTGTAGTATTATTCTTCTTATAAATTATATTAATTTGCTTTGTGCTGAGGTCATATTTAATATTATTATTTATAATGCAAGAGACTAAAGTGTTTTCGGTGTTTGTAACATATTTTTAGAATATCGTCTTTGAAATAATGCTGATATTGCTTAATATTATTTTTTTTTGTTAGGTATGTTAATATTAGCATAACCAATTTAGAGTGAAGTAAGTATTTGCTTATATTTGTGGCATGTATAAACATGTTCATATTTCCAGGAAAAAAACGGTCACCCTTAACCGCCCTCCCAGTGTGTTGTTTCAGATTGTGACTTCCGTTTAAAAACTGGGTTGCACAGAATGATGAAACTTTTCATAATAATAATAATTATAAGAATGATAATAAGAATAATCATCATCTTCATTATTATTATTATTATTATTATTATTATTATTATTATTATTATTATTATCATCATTATTATTATCATTATTATTATTATTATTCTAAGACAAAAGGGAATATTTATCATTCAATATTGGAAATTGGTCAACGATATCTCTTTGGTTGATTTTGCGAATCGGGAAGCCACTAACGCCTGTTTGATGCATCGTGGGGGTTAGGAAGGGCATCCAGCCTTAGTCCTAGTTCCAACATATCTCTTTCCACCTCCATTGGACTAAGAACTAATTCTGACACATAAAGCGATGCATTATTATTATTATTATTATTATTATTATTATTATTATTATTATTATTATTATTATTGGCCATTTTTAGAAGAAATATTTGTTTGAGTATTTATGATCTCGAAGACATATATTATGCTTTACGGAAAGCATTAGTTAAAGGAGAATCACTGGAGATAGAAACTTCTATATACAGGAAACTTTAGTCATTTCCTGGGCTAGTTATGGTAATACCCTTTCTCCAATCGAGTGAGTCACTAACATTAACATCCCCCACCCACTCTGCCTGTGGTTCTCCCACCCAACTCCCACTCTTTCCTCCGGGGATGACGTTTCCAGCTTGACCTTTTAAGGGTATCTGCCCGGGTTTTTCGTATGCCCTCGGACATTTTGTGTTCCAGCGTTTTGTTCTCGATACTCTGGATCTTTTACTGAGAAATAGGAACGGCAAGCTTGCTTGTAACGGAGTTAGTGTTTCTATAGTTTTATATTCAAATTAATTCGCTTTAAAGACATATGATTAAAAGATTTTTGTATGAATGGACATAATAAGTACGCACGCACACACACACACACTTTTTTTTTTTTTTTTATTTATTTATTTTTTTTTTTTTACGCGTTATGTGTCACTATTAAGCTCAATTATGGGGGACACAGACAGAGCATAGCTTGGGTATTAAAGATGGATGGCCTTCCTAACGCCCATGATGGGCTCGATCCCGGATCTGTCATCTCACGGGTCAATTTTTCTAACCGCTTGGTTAAGATATTATTATTATTATTTTCCCCTTAAATGAACTTTTTCGCTCCCAGTTTCACACTAGAGAATTATACGGTTCTCCAAGCGTGAGATTCCATAACACATTTTTTTCACCTTTTAAAAGGAATATAGAAATCTTATTTTGTATGGAAAAAGTGTGTTCTTGGAATGGTTAGTTTTTCTGTTTCGGGAAGAGCATTTTCAAAATAATTTGGTGTTGTTTTTATTTATTGGTTTTGTGAATAGTGTTTCAAGTTAAACTTTTTAATTAATCTTTTTTTAATTGTTTTAAAAATAACTTAGTGAATTTAATTTTTTATTTTTATTTTTTCAAAATATCCTTTTTGTTATTTCTAATCTCTTTGCAAAATACCCTGTTGGTTTTGTTAGTTTCTAATTTTTAGAGAGAAAATTTCAAAATAAAATGGTTATTTTCAGTATTATTCATATTGTGGAACAGCTTTTCAATATAATCTGATTATTTTTATATCAATAAGTTTTACATAGCGTTGTCGAAATACCTAGAATTTCGTGTACGCATATTAAGATTTTCATGTTTTGACACTCGAATTGTTTTCACGGTTGAAGGCATCTGAATATGGAGCATTCTAAGAATCTATTTTATATTAGATGCCAAGTAAGTTATGTATTCCTATAACTCTCATATGGAATTTTGGATTATTCATTTCAGTGTTTTTTTCCTTGTTCTACGAATTAACTCAGTATTCGTAATATTAAAGATCACCCGTCTGGTATCAACTTTTCTAAGCTACTGAAATACTTATAACAGTAGTATTTTGCATTGATTCTCTCTCTCTCTCTCTCTCTCTCTCTCTCTCTCTCTCTCTCTCTCTCTCTCTCTCTCTCTCTCTCACACACACACACACACACACACACACACACACACACACACCAAAAACAACATCTCATCTTGAAAATGAGTAGGTTCTTATCATAGCATTATCAGGATTTACCATGAAAATGGTTTAAAATTAAGCTTTAAACTTTTTTGGTATTGAAGAATCGTTATTTTAACGTAAATATTTTGGTTTCACACTTTGCCGGTATTCCATATGGACTTGATTTCCCTTATATCTAAATAGTATTTGAAGATGATGTCCCTGTCATGTGTTTTCGTATACGTATTACCATATGGAAAGCGCTCGAAAAACCGCCTTCCTTATACATGCAACCAACAAACTAACACCACCGAGGTTTGTCCTGTCTGTAATGACTAGATATCGTTCCCCCCCCCCAGTAAGTGGATGGGGGAAAGTTTTGAGGAAGTGTATACATATTAATAAGTATATAATAATATGTGATCAAAATGATAATATTACCTGCGAGTTATCATATACAGTATGCTGAAGGCGGTTAGAATATGCTTTTTGTCGTAATAACGTGTTAATGAGGTTTCCTGTTGATTCTAAGTATAAGTCATCAGTAACCTGACTTAGTCATACCAACAGCGCATTCATTCGTAGAAATAATAGACGTCTCTTCACCCGTGAGCTTTTCTAATAAATATTCAAAGCTGTTGTTTCTTTCCCCGCTGAGGAGCCTCATTAACCGAATTTTTGCTTATCTGAAACTAGCTTTGTTATGCTGGCATTTTACCCATTACCAACCATGCGACACATGGGTGGTCATGCGTGCGTGTAGGGTATGATATTGGTATGCCGAGTACGTGCATTGTCTCGTGGGCACATGCAAGGAATTTGTCTATTGTTGTTGGCACGATGGGCGTCTAGCTATATGGCTAGAGGCACCTTGTTTTGGGTGGTTTTTTTCATATTTTTTACCCTCAGGCACACTTAGATTGTTGCCACGAACCATCTGGCGAAGATACTTCTTCGTTTGCGATCGGTGCCACTAATATCTCACTATATGCAGTTTCCCTTACCTCTCATGGCTATGCTGAAGTAAACTTACTTACGAGGGTTTGGTATTAGATACTTACTTGTGTATGCAATGCTAATGAAGCTGTCATATGCATGTTTATATTTTTTTTTTATATTTAGATATGTTAAGGCATTCCACGTTTGCCGGACGTGTATGTGACCTTGTTATACACAATTGCATTATTTTCTGAGATATAACTAAAACATATGTGTTATATACGAATATGTGCGAGATTTAAATACAAGGGAAAAATTATTATAGCATTACTGTGACATATATAGTGACCAAGTGTGCATAATAATATTTCCGTAAATGAGGAACAGACATACATATGTAACTTGGAAGTTCTATATTGGTATGTGGTACTTGTAAAAGGAGGGGGAGGAAGTTAGAGGATGTGGGAGGGGGCTGGCGAAGAGGGGGAGATAAGGGTGTGGGGGGGATGACAAAAGGCATGTAACATCATTTTGTCTTTGGTAGATGCATTATGTGTAATCTAATGCGAGTTGAGAATGAGGATAAGTATGTTGTTTTATGGGCGTATGATATCACGGCTTTAGCGTCTCGCCAGCTGTTAGACACCCACACGCCCACGGGCGCCTTCCTTCTGCTATGAGGGTCATATGTCACTTGAATAGAACTATTACAATGACATTTAGAAATATAAACCCAATTTAAAATATACAGAGTAAAATACTTACTGCGTATCTTTCTTCTCTTGTGTATTAGGTTTATGTGTTTTAAGTTTAGTAGTTCCTTTATGCTTTAGTTTTGCATACAAAACCTGAATATATTGTAATGAAGAATTTTATAATACATAAATCAGCTATAAATTGTTCAGTATACTATTAAGTTTCTCAGACTAAGTCATAGACAGAAAATGAAAACGTGGCCATTTAATTAAAAACAAAATTGTTCTTTTTCAACAATTTAGCAGTCAAATCAAGGTTGTTGCAATGTCTTCTATAGAAAGTAATATTTGCATGAACCTCTATTGCTATTTTTAAAGAAATGTCCCATGATGTTATTGCTCTTTTCTGGGACAAACATTCGGGTTTAATAGGGCCACAAACAGTGTCATTAGGTGGGTGGACAGTTCATTTCGCCACCAGTTTTGCTCCACTAAATGTGTCTGTTTTTGCTTTGGAGGGTCAATTACAGGTGTGGCTCGCTTTCACAGTGTGCGTATTTTTTCCCCTTTAGAAATAGATGAAAATAGATGATTTTACTGTTTTCACAGTGCACATTTTTTCTTTATAGATAGATGAAAATAGATGATTTTACTGATATTGTTGTTGTTTTTATAATAGATGAAAATAGATGGTTTTACTGATATTGTTGTGGTTTTTATAATGCATTTCATGTCTATTTTCTATTGTGATTTTTATATACATTGTGATGAGAATATGAAGTATTTTTTCAGTATATTTTAAATCTTACATTATTCATCCATAAGTTACTCACTCGTAAGCTGCATTATTTTATTTTATAAATTTTTTGCCCAATATCATCGCCTTAGTAATAAACAGATGTTTATTTTGGCCATTTTATCTTTACTGAAAATCCTTGCAGTGTTTGTTACAGGAAGGGACATTGAAATATATGCCTTGCAGTATGCGATTAATGGAAGGGTCTTAATATAAGGGGGGTTTGGGACGTAGTTGTGAGGGGTACGATGTTTTTGCTTGGCGACAACAACGCACCATCGGCACTGCCGTGGGTGGAATGCCATGTCACCAAAATGGATGCAGACTTGGGTTCGTTTCAAGATGCAAGCTTTAGATTAATAGTATGTTCAGACGTATTGGACGGGTAACAACCTTGATGCATGGCTGTTGTTTACTTGTATTTATTTATTTACCTCTCTCTCTCTCTCTCTCT
>JAXCGZ010000812.1:10000-30000 GCA_037179515.1 Halocaridina rubra
TATATATATTATTTATTTATTCATGTGTTTATTTATATTATTTATTTTGAAAGAGAATATGAAGAGGTTTCCTTCATCAAGTACTTAGTGGATATTTACCTAAATCTGCCGACTATTTTATAAAAGAAATAAAATATATTACGTCTAACACATAATGTTGTTATTATATATTAATGTTTATTTAACGATTTATCCATGACTTTGCATTCATTTTATACCCAGTGATCTTGTTGTAATTCCAGATTCACATTAATTTCTCGTCAGTTGCATTGAAAAAAATACCATTTCATCTTCATCTTATACTGAATTTTATAATTTAAAAAGAATCACATTTCGTTTTCTTCTTATTTTGACATTTCGAAAGAGGCAAGCAACCATGTGCATAAATTAACCACAATTTCATTATTATAACTTTGTATGAGGAGTTGTTCGGGGACATGGCATCATATACATAGACTATGCCGATTGACACGCATTATGTTTTGCAATATTGCTGGAACTGCATTGTCTTGGCGTGCCAGTCCCCCTTTTGCAATGATAATGCCGAGAGGAAACCTGTTTAAAGGGACTTGGGCACCGTTATGGGCAGGTCACCTCGCCCTCCGGCAAGGTTGACGATATCCAACGTTAAAAATAACTACTCAATTTTGACCTTTTCAAAAAACTCATTTATTTTTTTCTTTTCTCGGCGTTTTTATTAAAGGTGTCTTTTATTGCATATTGCTTGGAATTTTTGCTTATGATGAATAGAAAATCAATTTAGATATGATTCCCACTATGTCATGACTCGGTGATTAGTTGTAATTATTATGCGTTCTTTTTTATATATTCTAGTCATAAGGAGGAGATAAGTTAAAAACTTGAGACACTGAGTATTATCCCAATTAACATCCACAAGAGAGCACACTTTACTCATATTATTATTTTTTTTTTATTCACCAAGTGATATAAGAATTGCTTTTCTTGACGACTTTTTCACCTTCAACTCGTGTCTCAATTGTTACGGTTATTGAGGACATTTCATTATTTCCGGGTTCTGCTCTCATATTATACATGAGATGACGGATGTAGACAGTTTAACTATACTCCCCATGAAACGGATAAGTTATTTTGTTACTGAATATACATGTATAATTGCTATTGAGTTATGATATTAATAGTAATAACAATACGTATATATTCTATTATTATTATTATTATTATTATTATTATTATTATTATTATTATTATTATTATTATTATTATTATTTTGGCATAATAAGTGACACGGGTAATTAACGCAAACTATTTCCATTTGTCGACAATTGCCTGATATTCATTGCCTTCTTATTGAGACGGTAAGATTCATTTTCTTGATGTCCTGAATTTCATTAGCATTGCATCGTGTCTTCTCTTTTATTGCATGTAATTGCATGTCGATTGTATTCAGAGTTAAATTTTGAAAGCATATGAGATTTCTTTTCAAGTATATGAGACTTCCTTTCAAGTAAATTAGATATGATTTAATTATGGATTTTATATTCTCATATGAATAAGTTAATTTGGCTTCAGAGAGCAAAACATGCTGTTGATATACAGTTTTTTCTTGTATTATTAAATTAATTTGGAGACAAATGCTACTTAATTGTACATATCACATCGCTCTTACAGTTGAATTGAACCTTAAATCTCCGAAATCCATCTTTAAGTACAGGGCGTTCGCTTTTCGAACCATACTGATGGTATTGCTAATTGCTCTGAATCTTAATTTTATGTCCTTTGTGTTTTTTGGGAGTAATTTGTAATCGTCCTAACGATATAATATGGTTACTGGTTTTTTTTCACAATAAATTGAAGTAAGTTCAAAACCAAAATTATATCCGTAGAATATTATGCTTGTGCGCATGCGCAAATGCGTGCGTCGAAGAGGGATGAATGCCAGCTAGGTAACTGACTAAAGCTGCACAGTGCCTACTCTCTCTCTCTCTCTCTCTCTCTCTCTCTCTCTCTCTCTCTCTCTCTCTCTCTCTCTCTCTCTCTCTCTCTCTCTCTCTCTCTCTCTCTCTCTCTCTCTCTCTCTCTCTCCCTTGACGGTGATGAAATAATAATAAGCAGAAAAAGTGTTCGGGTTGTATTGGCTGTAAATGAACTTCCGGCAGGAGGCAACAGGTGAGGAAGGAAGGAAGGAAGGAAGGTAAGGGAATAGAATATACAGGAAAGGGACAGAACAGCTGAGAGACAGACACAGATGACAGGTATAACACCATTTGCACCAACTCGTACGCATATGGTAGCTGCCATAAACAATGGGCGGGGGATAATAGCCCTTATGACATATCATGGGGAGGGGGGAAAGGCCGAATATGGAGGATTTATTTGTCAGTCCGAGAGGCTGCGATTGTTTGTTTTTGTTTTGGATGAGTACTGCGGATTGTAGATGGCGGGCTTAATGGGCCTTTTATGAGGATGGGGGAAGCTGCTTACTTTCAGTGTGGGTGGATAAGGAGCTACTTGAAGGGGCTGCTGGTGGTTGATTCAAGTAAGTAGGAAAGGGGGTTGATACGGATATTTAGGCGCCATAACGATGGTTTTATTTGAAGCTAAAGGGGGGTTTACACGGTCAAACGGTTCGTCGAACGCGGTTCGACAGACAAGTGTTTGAAGTGATGTTCGAACGTGTGAACGGGGTATTTGGTTGTCGAACACGGAACGTGTTCGACAACCAAATACCCCGTTCACACGTTCGAACATCACTTCAAACACTTGTCTGTCGAACCGCGTTCGACGAACCGTTTGACCGTGTAAACCCCCTTTAAGTGCATAGGGAGGAGACCCAGACATTTGTTGTTTTCTTTCCAAATTCGGCCTTTATTGGTAATAGACCGGGAATCTACATGTAACTTTCGAAGAGGGAGACCAACTTATGTATGCCTGTGTGCCTCTTTGTACTTGCTTCCACGTGGAGTCATTTCAACATCCTTTTCAGATATTTTTGGTGAATGATCGATAGTTTTCTTCTATGTAGCAGCTCACGGCATTAATGTGCTTCAATTTGGTTGAAATTCATTCTCTTTTGTGTTCTCACTTGTCTATAGTTATCTATCCAACTGCTTATTTATGCATATATATCTTCTATCTATTTATCTGTCTGTCTTCTTCTTCTTCTTTTTTTCTCTTTCTTTATTTTTCTCTATTATATGACCAGTGCATCCTTGGGTTGCATCCTTGGCTTAAGGGAGAATTCTATTGATCCCACATGTAAATTAAAATAAGCCAGTGTTCCGGAAAAATGAAAGGAAAAACAGCCACCATTGTTCTCAGACTCCATTCATTGTAAGGATTATCGCTTCCAGCATCTTTATATAAGAGAAGATTACGTTTTTACATTGGAGAAAATTTCTTATATGAAACTATAAAATACAAAGTTCCTCAAAATAATGTCCTTCTAGGCGGAATTGTACTTAGAGTTTGTTAATATGTATATGTAAAATCCATACCGGTTCCGCTTGTTTCTGGATATGACTGACGGAATGTGTTCTCTCATTTCTTTGGGAGAAGCAACCCTCTTTTTTTGCGCAGCCTGCTGGCTAGTACAGTGGTAACGCACTGGCTTCGCATTCACGAGGTCGAAAGATCGGTTCCCGCCCAAGACCGAGAGTTTAAGCTGTTTACTGGCAGGTTACTGCTGTGGTTGGGCACCACAATGGGGGGGTTGGGGCTTGCCCCGGCTGACGAATACCCATGGTATAATGGAAATAAAGGTTTATCGTTTATCATCATTGTATGCTGCTTGTCGTATGTCAGGTTTTGTGGTTTGTATTGTTGTTATACTCAAGAATATTTGAATTATTGTTTCTTTATATTGAAAATTTTTCCGAAAATTGGTTCATGGAGATTGTATCGCTTAGTTCGAATTGATTTTGAATGAATATTGAAAAAAATCGGAGTAGTCTCCGTGGCTCAAGCGGTAGCGTCCGCGACTGTGTCGGCAGGTCGAGGGTTCGCGCCCCGTAACGGACTGAGGTTAGTAAGGGCATACACTCAGGGTAACGATTACATTTGCCAAAACAAGTCCTTCGCAAGAAGGCAACCGTCCTAGCCCTTAGTAGAAAAGGGGGTTCGTTACGTAAACCCGAATCATCATCTTATATTGAAAATAATCGGATATTGCTTCTCCGTGGATTTCTCCGTGAAATGGAATTGTTTAAAAACAATTCGAATTTTTTAGATTGGCCATAAATAAAAATGACCAACGTTCTCTCTTGAGTGTTCTCAGAACATTTAGTGTTGGGCCTTCGTGTTTTACTGCATTTTAAGCGTTGAGCTCAGACCGTTTTTAGTACTGATGGTAAACATTATCGCCTTCGGTCACGCCATATCGATTCCATCTGTTCGCAACAACTTATCGTCGTTCTTCTTAGCAACGTACGAGAGGAGTAACTTAGCATGACAAAGATGCGTCGGAGATAGATGGATGCTCCACATCGCTCGGGTTTCAACAGACCGCAAGAGTAATAAGTTTTGGCGCGTTTTTCTGCTCTTTTGTATGATGGATTTTGATTTAATGTAGCGTTGATTTTCATTGTGATGTATTGTTTTCCGTGTGCCTGGAGTTTAGTTCAGAATTTTTATTTTTTTTTTTTATATTTATTTACTTGTGTGATGGTTCTTTGACACGTGCTCCTCCTGGGATTAAGTGTAAATTCTTTACAAAATATTTATTTGCAGTACACAGAATAAAAAAAATAAAACTTAGTCATTTATGAACTAATATAAGTACTGAGTTACGCAATTTACTAAATTGTATTTATACTGACTTTTTGTTTTTGTTTTTGCTTACAGTATTATTTGCAATATTACTTATTACTTCATGAGCAGTTGTTTATATAGTCTTGGCTGAAAGAAAGAGCGTATTATCATGCTCATAACGGGGAAAGATAATAACGTGGTATATTACGCGCGCACAGACGCCAAGCGCGTGCTCTGCTATGAGAAACGATGATAATCCCCCTATTTCCGTCCTACTTGGCCCGGTTGTTGTGGCCCCTTTTCTTGAAAGTTTAAAGTGGTGATTGTTTGGTGGTAGTCGTAGTTACTGAAATAATAACGCTATTTAAGGAAGTCACTTTTTTTTTTTTTTTTTACCGGGTAAGTGGTTATTTACGACAATTTTCACTTGTTAAATAGTAAAACTTTTTTTTTTTCTTTCTCATTCGGTTGTTCCTGTTAGGGTTAGGCTTGACGGGGTTGGTAGTTAATGGAACGTGGGATTGCTCTTAATATGTCTATAGGAGGTGTAAGTAGTTCGTATATACGATGTTGGACTAACAGCTATACGTGAACTGTGAGTTAATAGTTCATAGTGTACATTTACATCTTCCTATTTATTAACTACATATAAAGTTGGGTTCACACGGTCAAACGGTTCGACAGACAAGTGTTTGAAGTGATGTTCGAACGTGTGAACGGGGTATTTGGTTGTCGAACACGTTCGTCGAACGTGTTCGATAACCAAATACCTCGTTCACACGTTCGAACATCACTTCAAACACTTGTCTGTCGAACCGCGTTCGACGAACCGTTTGACCTTGTAAACCGCCCTTTAAGTTTTTGAGAGGAAAGGCGAATGTATTAGCATTGTGTGAAACGAAGGTAAAAGGGTGTGTGCTTTTACTCGGCCAACTCCCTTACAATGGGAATCACGGCCCATGGTAGATAAATAGAATGACTTTCCTCCTAATTTAAGTAATCACGAGGATTAATAACTCGAGATAAACTTATAAAAACTTTGTATAAGAACATGCTTTGCTGCTGTTGTATTGTGATTTACTGACTATCTGTTGTACCCTATCCTAAGCTAACCTGGTTAGGTAAGGTTAGTGTCCAAAAGACTACAGATAGTGAGATAGACCGCATACTACAATAGTACCGAACATTCTTGCGTGTGTCTAGGTCATCATCTAGTCTCCATAGTTATCAAGCAGGTGACAAACATCAAATGGAGAGGAGGGCTCGTAACCTTCTCTCTAGGAACCAGCATTGTTTTGATATCGAATGATTTATTTTGTTTCTCCCCTTCAAAAGATGCGATAGAATACAAATCTTAAATGGGGCCAAAGGTGAGGACAGAGAAAAATGACATCAGTTTACCTCACGTGGCTCTCGAGGATTCGTCTTTGCCCTCATTTATTTCCATTTCTCGTTTTTTTTTTTTTTTTTTTTTTTTTTTTTTTTTTTTTTTTTTTTTTTTAGGGACCGCAAATGAAGACAGGAAAAGGAGTGTATTCTGTAGCAAATACGGTACCTAATTATATAACTTAATTTTACTTAATTTCTTTACGTAATTATTCTCATAATGTACCTTTACAATCATTAAGTTTAAAAATATGTGTATGTTTGTGTGTGTGAGGGAGAGATTTGAGCTTTTTATCATAACTAACAATTTAATAATTCAGATGAAATAAAAAATATTTAAATTCCTTTTTGCTTCTTAAAATCATACTTAACGAGTTCGTTCCGCGGAAAGGGACATGAAACCTCTTCAAAATAAAGTCTAAGGAAAATAAGTCTGTCCAACCTCTCACGCTGACCGGAAAAGACTCCTCAGGTTGCATCGAACCTTCACAGTAACCGACCCACTTGTTCGTTCTTCCGCCGCACCTACCGTAAGCTTTGAACGCCGATAAATGGTACGTCACGATACCGTCACGGTATCGTCGCAAATACGCTCTTTTGCCACCGATTTTATGCCAATTTCAGCACATGATTGGTTATGGATTTGACAGGATGAACTAACCTAGAAATTACCGTCTATGAAGAGGTCTTCTTTATTCAGGACATGAATATTTCAATTAATTATTATCTGCATTTGGAATTAACCATAAGCTTTGTGCAATATTTTCCTTCGTGTATATATATATATATATATATATATATATATATATATATATATTATATATATATATATATATATATATATATATATATATATATATATATTTAGTTGTTAGTTATTTTTCGTGCTCACTGGTCACATTTGTTTAATATAACTCCCAGTGTGATTATCTGTTCCATATTGTTAATATTTGCCACTCATTTACCAATACTTAATATGACTAGATGTCGATATGCCTTAAGGGGTCATGTGTACAGCATTTTGAGTATTTCTGTTCTTAGTCACGAGCTAAAATTCATAAATAAGACTCTTACCAGACTGCATAAACATCATGTTTACCAAACCAAATTATAGCTTGCCTTTGGGAACTGCTTACGTATATGTCTGAATTAGTCTAGAACGTATTAATCCTTTATCTCTAGCTTTTTCCATATTCGTATGGGGTCGCTGTATATCACTAGCCCCTTTGGAACTAATACTTGCTTTTGAAATAAATTTTTAAATATGAATGTCATTCCTGATACTAGTCCTCTTCCTATAACCAGGCTTAGGGCCGGCATCAGGTTGAATTGTTCTACTCTCCCGGTTAGTTCTTACGGATAAATTGTTCATATTATTGTGCATCCTGAGATCGGGTAATGCAGGCATGCCCAGTGGAATAAAGAATCAAGGGAAACAGTTAATTTGTTGGCTATTATTAAGTTCGGTCCAATGGGGAATTGAATCGGAATAAGTTCTTGATGAGATTCTGATTTATTGTTAAGCAAATTATTTTATTTTGTAACTACCAGGAAAAAGAAATTAGAACTGTTTTTAAACTGGCATATGTAGTTTCCCATATTTAATATTGGGAGCTTTTACAGCTTTTTAAATTATTTATTTTTATTATAGCTTACGTACCATATTGCTAATGAGTGGATTTTTTTTTTTTTTACTGAATTATATCTTGCTTTGCTCGTAAGGTTTTCAAGACCATCTCCACAACAGGCAAGAAAAATTGACATCAATGACATTTATGTAATGTACATTTTAGGAGCATATAAGTCCCTATTATGTATCTTAAATGGAATTCTTTCAGTATTGTGGATCTCAGAGAAATACCCTGCAGTAGAGACTTTTCTTGAACATTGTTGGAGAGATATAGAGAGAAGGCGGTCGTTTTTGTGCCCTCTCGTGTATTTATAGGTATTGTGCCTGCATGTGCAATAGCCATAAATCTTAGAGAGACACTTGCAGTGCGGCGCCCAATTTCCACCTGAATATACATCAGTGTCAAGTCGAATGCCGCCGCCACCGTCGCTTGCAAAGAGGTAGTGTCGTCTGTGGTCAAAGCCAATCTCCTTCATCTTCCTTTAGGCGTGAGATTAATACGCTGTAGAAGGGAAATGATCAGAGATACGCATCTGTCACAGCGTCCGATGAAAGTGGAGGGGGGGGGGGTTTAACGGATAAGGGCAAACGGGACATGTTGCCTTTGAAGATGGAAGCCTTACCAAAGCTTTCCGTTGACTTGTGGCTTCTTTTAACGGATTATGGGTATATATAGAGTTTTGTCATACACACACCGGAGACGGGAAGTTACGAGCATATGACTCTTTTCCGTAAACACAATTTGGTAATAATAAGGAAAAAAATAATATAGTGGTCAACTTTAGATAATTTTTTTTATCGTGTTTCGACCTTCATAATTACGTTATACATGTTTACTGTTTAAATATTATTATTATTATTATTATTATTATTATTATTATTATTATTATTATTATTATTATTATTATTACGCGAGAGCTATTGGAATGGAATTTTTCCCTTGTCCATTCCCTAACTTCTGCAAATACAGTTCTCCATAGACCTCGCGCATAGAATGGCGTACTTAATTAGCTTGCAGAGTGAACAGGGACTACCACACTCTAGTAAAATATTTATTAAATCCAGGTAGTATTGTTTAGGTGCGCGAAGTTGGTTACAGAAAAGTTCATCTTAGCCGTAAGAATTTGAGCCGAAACCAACCAATATTCTCCAAGAGACACCTGAGATGGTGAGAAATAGTGACGCTATATGAACATATGAAAAGCGGACAATAAAGAAGCCTGCAAACGGAAAGTATCTCGGTATTTTGACGTTAGATTTCCATTGTTTTTAATGTCTCCGTAGTCAGCAACTTGGGTACTTATAATAGTAATTATATATTCAAGGTTAAAGGTCTCTAATGAATAACAGAGGCAAGGGACAGTGATAATCCAACTTTGTGCCTTCCGTGATACTGGGACCTAAGCGGTTGTTGTAATGTGTTCCAGCGTTATGCTGTCTTCATTATGGTTGTGTCGCGACAGTTGTTTAGGCACAAGAGGGAGTTGGGCCAATGATATAACTTCCATCAGACGGGGATAACAAGGTTATCTGCCATAACAAGATGAATAGTTCCTTCTTGCTGCGTCAGCATTATGGGCTTTATTGAATTATCCTAGAGGCAGATTGACAATGTTTCATAACAGAGTGAAATTCATAGTTGTTTTTCTTCTGTAAAAGTGTGTGTAAGAGAGAGAGAGAGAGAGAGAGAGAGAGAGAGAGAGAGAGAGAGAGAGAGAGAGAGAGAGAGTTTTGAAATTTTGTAGATACAATATTGTTCAGTGTTTTAAGGGCTTTCGGTCATTCTGGTAGTTTCGTTCTTTATGGTGTTATTGTATTTCTCTGAAATTAATATTAGGGCCTCTTCATTTTCCTAGATATGTAAATAATCTGTCAGAGTATGTAAATTCGTTTTTATATAAGGCTACAGACTTTTAACTCCACTTCACAAATTCGCTTGGGGCTTGTTTTACATTTGCTTTATTTTTTATAATTCTGGTAACTGTATCATATATGAACTAAGACTACACGACCATTAGATTTCCCAAATCAAGCCATATAGTATCAAGGAAGTATGGCTTCATTCATATACATATCTAATCAAGTCTTTAAAATGTACATCCCATCCTTTTTAAGGGTCATAAATGGGTCGTTTCCATGCATGGTTAAATTTAGAGCGTACGTAATTGAACAATTTTATTTGTGTTGGGTGTTAATACATAAAAGGTCGAATATTTAAAAAAAAGGATAAATGAATGAAAGTGATTCGTTTTACCTAGATGATATTTCCGGAGCTTGTCAACATTTACTGGAATTGCATTGAAGGTTCTAACTGTAACTTTGCCCTTCCCGGTGTCACACTCATAAAAACAGAAAAAAACTCACAGTCGTCTAATTACTTGCTATGATATTTTAAATTAATTGCAAATTCTATTAGTATGTTATTTATACATAACCACATAGATTGTAATGTTATCAACTGCAATATGACTGGGAGTGCCCATGTGCACATGTCCCCATGTACAGTTATCTGAATAAATAAAAAAAAAAAAAAAAGTCGTCAAATGAATCGGTATTACGATGAGAATTTAATAGTCTTTTGTATGCCTTATTTTCTAAGAAAAACAGTGGCTTTTTATGTATTATTTCTCAGAAAAAGTATTCAAGATTCACGGATACACTTCTTACTCCAAATTACAGTAGTCTTTTATGTAGCTGTACTTTTTTCCACTTTCCTTTAAACTAGCTTTTTTTTTATAAAAGTTTTTTTTTTCCTTTTTTATATTAAGCCCTATACAATTACAAGTTTCCCAGGAACTTGATTGATGGCCGTCGAAATGAGTTTTAAGTGCCTAAAAACAAAAGAAATTCGCCCGAATACACCATTGACTTTTCAGTGATACAGTATTCTACACCTGGTTTGCGTCACCCCTCGCTGAGCTGAATGAACGTAAAACTGTCAACTTCTCTGTTGTGGTTTGTTTGAGTACTGAGCAGCAGCCGTAAGGATGACAATTCAACGCAGTATAGACGGGAATGTCTACCTTAAGGAAATTTTATTTTGTTGTGTATTTGTTGAACAGAAGCTGGAGGCATAATGTTATTTTATTTTTAATAGCTTTATGTATATATAAGAAAATATGACTCATAGATTTTAGGCATTGCTATTTTTTTTATGTAGCAGTGGCATCAGTTGATTGTGAGTTGTCAGTGATAGTAGGTATCTATTTAACTACTATTACTACTACTACTAATACTATTTTTTCACTAAAATCTAATGTAAAATTGAACATCATGCCTAGCCTGTATAGGTTACCCGCCTAGCTATCCATTTTTGAAATTTTCTGATGTAAAACGGTACACTGATACTGCTACTACTACTACTACTATGGAGATAAGGAAATCCTTTACATTTTCCCACGCCTGGAGAGGTCAAATAGGCAATTTGATAGACAAGGAAAAACAATTGGAAAGCATTATGTTGTGCAACGCCACTCAAGCTTAACGTATGTCCTTAGCTATAGAAAATTATATCTACTACTACTACTGCTACTACTACTACTACTACTACTACTACTACTACTACTACTCTTGCTGCTGCTGCTACCAGTAGTAGTAGTACAAATTAATTTTAGGCCGTGTATAATCATAGAATCTTATGTACAGTTTACAGCACCAGGAAAGAATATATGATTCAAGCAAATGCTGTTGTACGACCATCCACAAAATTATTTAATAAAAATACTATTTATAAACCTGCCAGCAATGTGAACAATACAGAGTGAAAAATAAGCCTACACATCGTTACACTACAGCACATCTTTAAGAAGTAGCACTTTTGTAGGTGTACTACCTTGCAGGTTATACCTGCATAATTGTATTCTAAATTGCGCTTTTGGCGTCTCTGGCTTTAGGATATGAATTCACATAGTACATATAAAACTTCCTTGATGATGATGATGTTGTTGATGATGATGATTATTATTATTATTATTATTATTATTATTATTATTATTATTATTATTATCATTATTATTATTATTATTATTATTATTAGCTCTCTTGTCCTCTGTAATTTATTTTCATTGCCTTCCAGTATGAGAATGATTATCTTGCTTCCTTGTAAATTATTTTCACTGATATTTGTTCCTTGATGTCAATGAATGAAGTGTTTGTATGTGTGTGTGTGTGTGTTTGTTAGAGAGAGAGAGAGAGAGAGAGAGAGAGAGAGAGAGAGAGAGAGAGAGAGTATAATAATAATAATAATAATAATAGTAATGCTTTATTTCCAACATACATTGGGTATTCAAATATGGGTGTACAATTAAAATTTACAAGTAAAATCTTCCTTTAAGAGTAACTTCTTAAGATTATATTTAAAAGTATACACTGAACCAGCATTTTTTAGTTCTCTGGGAAGCTGATTATATAAATGAGGTCCACGAATGTTTATATCTCTTGAGCCAATATCAGTTTTAGACCTTCGTACTAATAAATCTTCCCCTTGACGGGTAGTTAACCCGGTAACTGAGCTTACTGTAGAAAAATTATACAAGCAATCAGGAATATTGTTTCTTAGTATATTAAAAACAAAGGTACATATATCAAAAACATATTTATCTCTAATCTTTATCCATTCTAGATCTTTTAAAACAGGAGAGATGTGCTCGTATTTTCTTACATTGCCAACAGCCACTCGTGCTGCAAAGTTTTGTAACTTTTGTATTCTTTGTAATTGAGTCTTATTTGTACATCCCCAAACTTTGAGACAGTAATTAATTAAACTCATAGCTAAGGACTGGACAATTATTATACGAGTTGATGTTTCAAATGAGTCTTTTACCCTATTTAGATATATTAGAGTACCCATTACTTTTTTATAAATTTCATCTATATGCATTTCAAAATTCATGTAACGGTCAAAATAGACACCTAGGTTCTTTACCGAGTTCATTGGCTTAATGATATTACCGTTAAAATTTATATGAAGATTGTCATCAACTTCTGATAATAATTGTCTGGATCCGATAAGAATAGATTGGGTTTTAGTTTCATTAAGTAACAGACCATTTTTTAGAAAGTAACGTTTAGCCATATACAAAATTTCTTCTGCTCTACGAATAATATTTTCTAAATCATTAATTTCTCCTTCAATTAAGATTTGAGTATCGTCAGCATATTGAATGACATAACAGTTAGGTAAATATTTTACTAGATCGTTTACATATATTAGAAAAAGTATAGGTCCTAGGATCGATCCCTGAGGGACCCCAAACAATACCTTCTTGGAACTTGAAACTGTATCTTTTATTCTGACTGACTGGTAGCGGTTTTTTAAATAGTTCTCGAACCAGCTTGGGTCAATGTTCATTTTTTTGCATTTTTCTAATAATATACTATGGTTTACACTATCAAAAGCTTTAGAAAGATCGAGTAGTAGTAGCAATGATATTTTCTTATTATCTATATTTTTGTATATTTCATCTGATATTTTCAATAAGGCAGTTTCAGTTGATAATTTTGGCCTGAAACCGTGTTGACTTTTTGCAATAAGTTTATTTTTTTCAAGAAACTCACTTAACTGATTTGCAACAATCTTTTCAAGTATCTTTGATAAAATTGGTAGTAAAGAGATTGGTCTATAGTTAGAGACGTCGTCAGGATTTCCATTTTTAAAACCAGGAATTACATGGGGATTTTTCCATAAATCTGGGTAGATATTGGTAACTATGGAAGTATTGATTATTACCGTCAGATAATAAGCTATTACAAATAATGAATCTCTAATAAAACGAAAACAAATTCCATCTGATCCATATGCATTAGAGTCTTTCAGATTTTTTATTACTAAGATTACTGTATTACAATCTACTGTAGTAGGGTTAAAGACATCAGTACTTCTATTGAATGCACTATGTTCTTCCAAATTTACATTATTATTATTATTGCTACCATCATCACTATTATCATTACCATTACTACCACCATCATTATTATTTACACCATTATCAACATTTCTATTATTATTACTACTACCATCATCATTATTATTACCACCATTACTATTATTGATTTCATTTATTATTTCTTTTTTTGTTTTTTCAAAGGTTTTTTTCCCCACTTCAGCGAAAAAATTATTGAACTCTTCTGCTTTAGCACTTACATCTACCTCATCGGGTATAATTGATATGTTACTACTTTTATTACAGTTATTGGAAAGCATGGTTTTAGCAATTTTCCATGTATCAGAGATATTGCCTTTAGCGTTTTGAAATTCATTTTTGTAATACTGTTTCTTACTGTTACTTAATAATGATTTTACTTGTTTCTTATGCTCTGTAAACTTTTCTCTTAAAGGGATATTATCTCTTTGTAGTTTTACTTCATTTTGTAGTTTGTCTCTTTCTTTCATAATGTTTTTTATGTCATCTGTTATCCAAGGAGCGGGGGGACGAAATATTTCTCTTGTCACGAGTGGTGCACATCGATCTATACATGATGATAAGACACTGGTTAAAATTCTTACTTGTTTATTTATATTATCGGTATATAGAATTTCATTTAATTTATGTACTTCATTCATAAGTAAACTACAAAGTAATTCTTGTGAATAATTTCTTAAGCATCTGAATGTTTTAAAGATTGGTTGTCTCTTTGGTTTGCGAATATTTAGGGACGTTACAATTTCCTCGTGGTCTGCTATAGGGCTTGGCATTACGTCACACTTAGTTATCATATGTTTGGAGTTTGTTATTACTAGATCGATTTGGGAAACTGAAGTGGGAGTGATTCTAGTTGGTTTATTTATAATCTGTTCTAGATTTAAATTCTTAATAAGTCTACTAATTTTATTTTCTCTTTTTAGTTGATCATCATTAAAATCGCCATATATAAAAACTGGTTTGTTTTTTAAAATTATCTCCTTAAAAACGTCCAAAATATAGCTAAAGGAGGTTACCGAGGCTTTGGGGTGGCGGTACACGCAGCCTATGATAATAGAAGGAAACTTTTTATGTTGGACAGAGATCCATTTATCTTCCACTCCTTCGTGCTTCTCAGTTTCAAGATTTAGTTCAGTGGCCTTCAAATAATTTTTAACATATAAACATACACCTCCACCTCTACCACTGTCATAGCGATAAATATTATATGAAGGAATATTAATAAATGCATTATTAATTGACGGATACAGCCATGATTCGCTAATGCAAAGAACATCAATATTTTCTTGTACAAGCTTATGTTCAATTTCTAGTATATGGGATAACAGGGATTGTGCATTTATATGTACGACAGATAATCTATCATTATATTTACAAGTAACTTTCACATCGACAGCAGTAACAGCAACAGCAGGAGACGAGGTATTACCATGTTTCATTGGGGTGGTATCCATAGTCATAGTTGTAGTTTCGACTGTATGATTCTGCTGGGAATTCATCATTGTAGTGTGTTCTGGGGTTAGCCCATGGATCCTGGTGTCTGTACCTGCCGTTGGATGTGTAATGCTGGTTTGAGTACGTGCCGTGGTATGATCGGGCCTTCCCAAAGTTTGTATGCCTAGGTGAGTGTCTAGGGTTGTAAGAGCCATCACTCCAGGAGAAGTCTCTTGTGCTTGGACGGCGATAAGAGAGGTTTGTATCGTGTCTCTTTCTGTAGTCTCGCATATAGGGGATTGTTCCATTTGCTCTTTGCTGTTTATTTTGGTATGACCATTGTTTGCTCCCACGAAATGGCTGGACACTTGTGCCTGTAGGCCATTGATTCAGTTTGTAAGGCACATATTCAAATCCTTTCGATATCGTTATTGCGAAGGAAACCCAGTTTGGTGTGCGATAAAGCTCCTTAATCAAGACTTCTTCAGAAGGAATGCCTTGATTTGTCAGTGTATTACGTATCTCTCTCTCAAAGGGGTTGCCAGGAATGCGAATATATATTTGAGCTGTAACCCTTGCACTTGCATTATTTGGCAACTGTGGCTGTGGGGGAGAGGACTTCGATGGAATGTTTAGAGTAGAGATTGCTGCTATTTTGTCTTTTCTGTTTTCTTCATTGTTTCGCAGTCTATTGCTGGGTTGGTTATTTGTGCTGGAAGATATAATTTGGGTGTCCTGGTTAGTGACAGTTGCTGTGTTGTTAGGAGTAGTGGAGATTGACTCTATATCTTCTTCGCTGTTTTGCAACTCTTTACCAGGTTGGTTGTTTGTGCTGGGAAGAATCTTGTTCTGGTTAGTGCCTGTTGTTGCGTTGTTAGGAGTAGTGGGAAAGGACGTTGTTGTTTCATCACTATTTTGTAACCTGTTACTGATTTGATTATTTATGCTAGATGGTGTATTCAGGTTGTCTTGATGGCTATCACTTTTATCTGGATCTACTTCTTCTTCACTACCACTGTCACATTCATCACTCAATGCACTGAAGAAATTGTGAGTAGAGACAGAAAACCTAGCTTGCCGAACCTGAGGGTTGTTGATAGAAGGGACATCATCACTATTAGGTGACAGCACTGAACTGAGAGGTGGAGATGTTTCTAATAGCAGTTTCAACCTAGAATTATCTCTTTTAAGTAGGACAATGTCAGATTCTAGTAAACCCACCTTGTGTTGTAAGGCTTTCACCTTTTCAGCATCTGCTTCCAAAATTTTCACCTTATCTGCAAGACTTTCTATCATTCGATGTAGGTCTCCTAGGTCGTGTGTTTTTTTAGACTCTATGGATTTTACAACCGAAGTTTGAGGTTGAAAGAGTTTGTCAAGTTCACCATTTATTTCATTCATTGAGATATTCAGGACACTTGCGCTAAGAATGATTATGTTTGTAATTATATCTTTTTTTTACTCGTTTTTTTATGATGTGTTTACCACTGTATTGGGGAAAGAGTTCCACTACCTTCGAAAGCAAAAGTTGACTTGTTTTGTACAGAGTGACTTTTTTAATTTTTTCCAATTCCCTTCTGATGTCCTCACGTGAATATACGCATATTCTGTCCAGAGATGATATAAACACTTCGGGAAAGTTATCAGTATTTACACACGTAAGGTCAGAAAGGTCAACATTTTCCGATGAGGACATTCTGGTGTGAATGGGAGGGAAACTGCGGTATGAGGGGAACTGCAGGTTCACCTAAGAAAGGTCCTTTTTAGGTCGGTCGCGAGAGGTTGTGGTTGAAATCGGTAACACTGGGAGAGACACTCTCAACGGTTTCTGTTATGTTATAAGATTATAATGAATTTTCTTTGTATCTTTTTAAACACTAAAGTTGTAATAATCACTCTGACTTAAATTTGAAGATTTATATTTCAGTATGCTTTCGTTAATTTTATAGCTGTGCATTTAAACTCTGTCACTTGATAAACGCAATATTATCGGGAGCTCAATGCGTACACGTCCTCTCACAATGAGGAGAAAAAAAGAGCGGAATAAACTCCCTTTCTGCCCAAAGAGGGGGGTGCCTCTTGTGTGTACATATCTTCATGTCATGCTCTTGATCGAAACAATATTTTATGAATTTCTTGATGCATACCAACTATTGATGGGGACACCGCAGAGCTTAGGCCTAGGTTTCACGGTAAATCAGTGCATGGAAATAGTCTCTCTCTCTCTCTTGATAAACTGTATAATACTGAATGTAAAGAAAGCATAGTCACACCCACTCGACTCACGGAAAGCATTACGGGAGACTCAAGAGAAAGCTATGCAAAGACTGAAAGTGTGCACAACGTGGGAGAGCAGATCTTGGGAAGTGCAAGAAAACTGCTGCGGCTGTTGTTATGGTCATGATTGTGGTTATATCTGTGATAGTGGTAGTTATATCTGTCATTTCCTTAGTGACCTCTGAATAGGTAGTGAAATGAAACGGTTCATGTACCTCATTTTCCGTGGATGTTGTTTTTTGGTTTTGCATATGTTGTAAGTGATAGCATTTTTTATATATCTGAGAATAATGGAGATTATGTCAGGTAACTGAGGGTACATTTCTGGGTATTTAATATGGTGATTGTAAGGCCGCTTTCACACCAAAGTGGCACGTCGCACGTGGCACGCCAGTTGAAAACGAACATCCAGAAATATATGAAACCTTTCACACAGAAGCGGCGTGACACGTCGCATGTGCCACGTGCCACTTTGGTGTGAAAGCTGCCTAAGATAATAATAAACCATTCTATTGGAGAAAAGAATACATTGATGGTGAAATTAGAAACAAAATGAACTTTAGAATATAGAAATGAGACTAGATTATCAGAGAATTACGGTTGCACTTGATAATCGTCCATACATCCTCCTCTAGATTATATAAACGTCATTAATAATCCCATGCTGTTAACCCCTGTAGATGATACCCTAGATAATTGTCAAAAGGGTTCTTGTAATAATGGGAAAGAAAACGGAATATAGGTCGGAGATTAATGAAAAAGAAACCTGTGAATGAGACCTGGTTATGGGATGTTACAGATAGGGGGGGGGGAGGTAATGGTTATTAGTAAATTCACATACATTGTACGGGTGTACTTGTATACTTCCTACAAACCGCTTGTCTCAGACAAGACGACAATTATCTTCATGGGAACGATCATTAATTGAATTGGGATGGTTATCAAGCCATCGTTAGTGGTTGCCTCTCTAGTTTGTACTGTAGCAAATGTCTCCATTATGTTGATCTCTCAATTGATAGCATGATACTCAGGTTTATTGTGTAGACTTCTTAAAATTTCGTATATTTTTTTCGAAGTTCCGGTTTTACGTCACGGACTCTCTTTTCTACCAAGGGCTAGGACGGTTGCCTTCTTGCGAAGGACTTTTTTGGCAGATGTAATCCTTACGCTGAGTGTACTTTATGTATCTAATCCACTACAGCTAACCTCAAACCGTGACGGGGCGCGAACCCTCGACCTGACGCCTCAGAGTCGCGGACGCTACCAGTTGAGCCACGGTGACTACATATTTTTTTTTCGAAGTATAGGCGATTTAGTTGTTCGTTACTTAGACGATCAAATAATTTTTTTTTTTGGGGGGGAGGAGGGATGGAGAGTGGGGGAGTCTTGCATAGTTGCTGCTCTGGAAATCAAGGTAAACTGGGTTAGGTTGAGTGAGGTGGGGTGGATTAGAAACAATTAGAAATAGACTCGTAAAGTACACGTCCTTGGTTTTATGAGGTACGGCACGCATCTCTACCGTTACCTATCTGATTCTACCATTCTCCAAATTCACTTATAAAAATATTTATTCATATTGATTAAAGACTTGAATAAATTGTTCACCCATTTGATATGCGAGCATTCTGTAATTAAGAAATATATAAAAACATAAATAAGAATCAATATAAACAACTTTAAATGGTTTTATTTTTATGAATAAGACGAATGAGTCCACAGCTTGGGGCATTTCAGAGGTCATGAAAAAACAACTTGGAAATGTCAAGTAGTGTTGTTTTTAGCGTATTTTTTTGTAAGGTTAGCGTGCATCGCACTGCAAATAGATATGTATTCATGCAAGGATATATTTGATTATAGATAATATACATAAGGTGCAAAAATGAAATGGGGAAAATAAGTCGTCTAATGGAGACGGTTCAATGCACATTTCCGCATTCTGGAAAACAATGCAATGAAATTTATTCTTCTTTTCCGCTGATTATTGTTTATTTTTATATACGTAACAAGGCTCTTATTTTTACTGCTATTTACTATTGTTGCTAGTACTCCTTTTTCTTTTATTTTTCTTCTTCATCATCATCATCATTATTATTATTATTATTTTTATTATTATTATTATTATTATTATTATTATTATTATCATCATCATCATCATCATCATCATCATCATCATCATCATCATTATTATTATTATTATTATTATTATTATTATTATTATTATTATTATTATTATTATTATTAAAGTTGTTATAGTTGTAGAAATTATAGGACAAAGTACTTCTGCAACTCCTACTACTACTACTACTACTACTACTACTACTACTACTACTACTATTACTGCTACCACATATTCATAGCCTTTCTAACTTGCTTTTAAAGTTATCGACAAACTTTTGTATTTGGCTTTTCCATGAAATATATTCTCTCCTTTTTTTTTCTTTGTTCTTCTCTTGCTCATTTCTTATAGAGGAACTTTCCTTGCCTTTTAACCTGTGATAAGACAAACAGTGTGTTTGTTGCTGGTGTTATGTACAAATTATCAGGCCATACATCACTCTGTTTGCTCGTATGTCTTGCGCTTCCGCTTATCTTTTTTTGTAATTTCGTTTAATCACTGCTATACG